>RJVU01029436.1:808263-848013 GCA_003731715.1 Anabarilius grahami
GTATCTGTGTTTGGCGGCTCTTACTGCGCGTCGGAGAGCATAGCACGATGATTTGTACTCGCTCATGTTTCCTGACAAAAGACCGGCGTTGTAAGCAGCAGTGCGTTTGTTTTATCGGTATCGGCCTGATACCAAGCTCATGTATTTGTACTCGTCGTACTCGTAAAAATACCCCCGATACCAAAGACCGATACCTCACGTGACGTAACTGACAGAATTGTCCGTGCACAGAGACACTGGCGGCAGCAGCAGAAACAATGTCCGCCTCAGAGGTGTGGAAATACTTCAAAATGAATGATGACAACACACACATTGCGAACTGCATGCTTTCAATCACAATTCGTTATCGATTAGTGAAGGTGGGATAGGCGGAATCGTGCTGAATGACACAGAAGCGCTCTCTCTTGTGCGCGCGATCAGTTCTCCTTGTGCCTGAATGATCAAATCATAGGTTAAATGCACACATAGTTGTCAAAATGTCCATTGTGTGGAGTATCTCACATAAATACAGTCGGTTATGGCTTTAGTGGACGTGAACATTTGGGTGAAAACAGGATGTGTGTCAGTATCCATGGATTCGGTCTTAAAGGGACCGTAGCCTATATTTGTCATTAATGTTAATAAAACAACAAAATATGTTAAATAAATGTATACATGGTAAATAAACCTACTGTATCTGAAAAACAAGTTTATTTAATTTGTATCTCTAACAACAATTATATATATATTGGTAATTATGCCCTTTGAAGGTTATTGGACACTGAAATTTTTGTTTAAGTTTGTGACAAGCACATCAAAAATTATTACTTTTTTCATTAGAGTAATAATAAAGAAGCTGTCCTACATTCGTTAGTCTCACTGTGTTGTGTTTGGAAAACTGCAACATCACCAAAAAAAAAAAAAGAGAGAGAAATTATAAATGTATAGGCATCGTTATCGTTATCGGTATCGGCGAGTACTAGAAAAAAAGTATCGGTACTCGTACTCGGTCCTTAAAAAATGGTATCGGTGCATCCCTATTTAATATATGCTATATTATATGAATATGTATACACACAAATATTTAAATGTATTTTTTATTTAAAATTATGCATCTAAAACGGTATTGTATGTGCTATTTAAAATTATTTAAAATTCTGAAAATTATATATATATATATATATTTATATATATTAATTCAATNTAAAATTCTGAAAATTATATATATATATATATATATTTATATATATTAATTAAATTTTATTAAACGTTCATTGTGGACTAAAACGTAATGGTTCATTATTTAAAGTTTTAAAGTGTAGTTCAAATAGTAGGATTTTTAATCAACACTTTGAGAAGCGAATGAATCATTTACCGTCATCAGATTCTTGTTCCTCAGAGGACATCTTATCGTCTGTCATATCTCAAAGCTGAGGGTTGAGGAAAATGCGGTCAGCTTCTGAGGTGACCCTGTCAAAGTCACAGAACAGAAGTCTGTCAGCCGCTGCTGTTGTCTTGCGCACTGGGGCCGCTGGAGTCTCTGATGCTGGAGAGATTGTGTGCTGATCAAGAGACATGTCGCCCCCTGCAAAAGAGCAGGATGGAGACAAAAAAGCCAGATAAAATGAGTAAAAGAGCGTTTGTAGCAAGGGATTGGTTCTTGCTGCCCGCATGTATGACTGTTTTAGCACTCAAATTGCTTTCCGACATCTGAGCTGTCCTCAGGGAAATATGGGGACGCAGAATCAGCGTATGAAGGCAGAACGGACACTGAGCGGGCTGATGGATTGGCTTGTGAGATGTCTCTTTGTCTCTTTTTTAAAGGGGGATGCAGTTTGTGTGGATGTGTGTGACCACTAATGTTTATAAAGCAATATGAGATTCTGAAACCCCAGAGGTGTTGTCAGGCTGTGAAAAATGTTGTTAAGTCACAAGCACACCAGTGAGACCAGCAGGTTCTTGAGCATCTAACATGTCTCTCAGGTTAAACGATTAGTTCATCTTGAACTTAAAGGGGTGGTATAATGCCATTTTTACAAGATCTAATATAAGTCTCTGATGTCCCCAGAGTGTGTAGGTGTAGTTTTAGCTCAAAATACCCCACAGATCATTTTTTATAGCATGTTAAATTTGTCACTTTTTGAGGGTGAGCAAAAATGCTCCCTTTTGTGTGTCCCTTTAAATGCAAATGAGCTGCTGCCCCTAAACAGAGGGCGGGGTTTCAAGAGCTCCTGTTAGCAGCGCCGATTACCTCACGCAGACTCACTGAAAATGTCAGAAACTGTTCAGCCTTTTATGTTCAAACTGGAGTCGGACAATGATGGAGAGACTCAAGAAGAAGTGACAACATGTAGAATGCAACAGGACGTTTCTGAATGGTTAGTTGATGAATTTATTTAGCTGCTGTGGAGTTAACTATCATAAAGTCATTGATTAGCATATTCTGTCATGATAATCTATAAATCGCTCGTGTGGGAACTGTTGTAAGATCCTACAGAGTCAGAGAATATATGCTGCATGAAGATAGAACAGGTATAGTTTAGTTAAATTATGATTATATCTTATGTTGGCATCTTACTTTTATGACAAGCTATTGCATTTGTGTTACGTACTGTATTGCAATAACATGGCCTCACCCCTTTGTTGCTTGTTCTCGGGGGCGGGGTTTATGTAAATTTTAGGGTTAGTGATGTCACCAACACGGGAAGAAGCTCGTTGTAGTCCCTACCAGCCATTTGTTGTAGTCCTTAGAGAATTCTTTAAAAGAAAATATCTCTCTTTGCATTGAACTTTGAGCGTCGTAACTTTGCAGATGTTGTTTATGCTCAAACAGCAACATTACACACTAACTAAAGTTAAAAAAGTGAAATCATAATCAACCACCCCTTTTAAGTTCTGTCATCATTTAGACTTTCATTCATCTTTGAAACACAAATGAAGATGTTTTAAAATGAAACCTGAGAGAAAGTCTGTTCCACCAAATCTTTCACACTTTAAAAGACATCGTAAAAGTAAGCCATATGAATCAAGCGGTTTAATCCACGATTGCATTATATGATGAACAGATTTAGGCTCTTATTCACATATGAATATTGATTAATGCAACACATACTTAGAACTCATCAAATATGGAAAACACTAGAGCTGGGACAATAAATTGATTCATCTCGATTCGTCGGTCGATTCTGAGATTTTCCGAATGCATCGCTATTCTCTCTCGAATCGATTCTGAGCTTAGTTTTTAACAGCAGATGGCGCTCTAGGCTAGTTTTTAACCGCACACTCAAACGCTCACAAAGAAGAGCGCTCGTGCGTTCGGCTATGTACGTGCACCTCAGAATACTTTTATGGCGCGAGATTAATGTAAACAACCCACTGCAAACACCCTTGTAATTCACTTCAAACTTTTCAAATTTTATGAATGATTATTTTACAGAAGATTCAAGTGTTTTTTTCCCCCGAAAACATACTGAACCATAATTTTTGTGTACCGTTACTCCCCTGTTATACATTGTTTATGGAATGTTTTTTTCCTGAAACATTTTTGAATGTTCACCGAACAATCTGAAACATTTCCATAAAATTTGCAGAATGATACAATGGAATGTTCCTTTAACGTTTGGTTAACCAAGAAAAAATATGTTTTTACAAAATTTAAAAATGGGATGTTTTTAAACGATTCAGAAAATAACATTCAAAAATAATGTTTTCATAACTTAATGCGAACATGATCCAAAAGAATGATTCTTTCATGGATGTTGAGAATTTCAGTGACTTAAAGGATTAGTTCACTTTTAAATAAACTTTTCCTGATAATTTACTCACCCCCATGTCATCCAAGATGTCCATGTCTTTTTTTCTTCAGTCGAAAAGAAACTAAAGTTTTTGATAAAAACACTCCAGGATTATTCTCCTTATAGTAGACTTGAATGGGCACCAAACAGTTGAAGGTCAAAATTAGTTTCACTGCAGCTTCAAATTGTTCTACACGATCCCAGATGAGAAATAAGGGTCTTATCTAGTAAAACCATCGCTCATTTTCTGAAAAAAATTGAAAATTAAATAAGTTTTAACCATAAATGCTCATCTTGAACTAGCTCTCTTCTTCTTCTTTATTAGAATTCCAGCAGTGTAGACGCTGCTAAGTGTTCAAAGTTTTGAACTAATTTTTATATGCAATATGCTAGTATATATACTTTGACCTGTGGAGGGCAGTAATACACTTAGCAGTGTCTACACTGCCGGAATTCTAATAAAGAAGAAGAAGAGAGCTAGTTCAATATGAGCATTTAAGGTTAAAACTTATATAATTTTCAATTTTTTTCAGAAAATGAGCGATGGTTTCACTAGATAAGACCCTTATTTCTCATCTGGGATCGTGTAGAACAATTTGAAGCTGCAGTGAAACCAATTTTGACCTTCAACTCTTTGGTGCCCATTCAAGTGTACTATATGGAAAAAAATCCTGGAGTGTTTTTATCAAAAACTTTAATTTCTTTTCGACTGAAGAAAGAAAGACATGGACATCTTGGATGACATGGGGGTGAGTAAATTATCAGGAAAAGTTTATTTAAAAGTGGACTAATCCTTTAAAATTTGGTTTGTTCCTTCAGATGACCTGGAATAGTTTATATGGTATAAACAATTTTTTGACACATTTATGGTGATTTTGATTTCTCTTTGAAGCTTGAAAGCTTCAGTACCCTTTCGTTGTAATTACATGGAAAAGAGCGACAGGGTGAATTCTTCAAAATCCTCCTTTTGACAGTCCTCCCCTGCTTTAGACTGCGAGTTTGCACCTTGGAGCATAAAAACTAGGCATAGTGAAATAGGATGAATGGCTATGTAGATCAGATGAGGATGTTGAAGCACATGGTTGAAGATCTGGGTTGCGTGTCTAACCTCAAGAAGGACCAATCCAGTAGCTGGAAAATGATCGCAGCAGTTTTTATCACCTCTATTCCCTTGAGTACTGCAACCCAATCATAGGTTTTTCTAGGACATCTGTCTCTTAAGTCTCTCAGGATACAAGGGCTTTTCTTATTGGAAAAGTATTTGCTAAATACTTGAACAAAGTAGTGTTGTCAAAATCACCAACTTCGGTACCAAGTCGGTACTGATATCCCCCTAGCATTTTAAGCGGACCGTTTGAAAGCAGGCGATCCCTAATATATCTGCTGATAGACTCCTGCTTTCAAACGCTCCCGTGTGTATCTGTGTAAGCGCTCGGTGAAGAGCATCACAGATGTCTGTTTACAGCATGTTTTTGAAGCGTTCATCATTGTAGCCAATCACAGACCTATCTGTTGAGTGCATGAACACAACGGCCAATCAGAGGTGTTTAAGAATCCGCTCAAAAGCACTCAAAATGCTAGGGGGAAATGCTGGTATCATCACTGTAGCGAGCAGGGCGGGCGAGAGCCGTGAGGGAACGGCGCGAGGCCGGTGACGCGAGTGTTAATGATCGTCACCTGTGAGGCGCACCGGCCTCGAGTCCCTCACGGCTCTCGCCCGCCCTGCTCGCTACAATCACATTTTTTAAATTTCAGTACCAACTTGGTACAGAAGTTGGTACTTAGAACAAAGTAATAATGTTATTCAGTAAGGATGCAATAAACTGAATAAAAATGACAGTCAAGTCATTTATAATGTTACAAAATCCTGAAAAAATGTATCACGCTTTCCATAAAATATTAAGCAGCACAACTGTTTTCAACATTGATAATAATAATAAATATTTCTTGATCAGCAAATCATCATATCAGAATGATTTCTGAAGGATCATGTGACACTGAAGACTGGAGTAATGATGCTGAAAATTCAGCTTTACCATCGCAGGAATAAACTACATTTTAAAATACATTATAATAGAAAACAGTTATCTTAAATTGTAATTATATTTCACAATATTACTCTGTTTTTACTGCATTTTTGATCAAATAAATGCAGTCTTGCTGAGCATCTTTCATTAAAAACATCTTACTGACCCCAAAATGGTAGTTTAAAAATGTGCTTGTCTCATTTATTTGCTGTTAATTATCTCAAAGAGATAAGATAATTGGCTCACACTACACACAATATTCAAGTTAGCCCTTGAATATTGTGCAAAAATTTGATGGCACCATGAACCTTGCAAGCGTTGCCAATTTCAGCGACTCAGTCTTCTTTTGAAGCGCTAAATCTAGCAGCCTCTGCCACCTTGTAAACAGAACTTTATTTCCCACTGGACTGATAAAAACCTGCGCACCCTGACTCCTGGAGATGGCATAAAGCCAGTCAGATCAGAACTTGCTCTTACCACTGATGTGTGCAATCTGCAGCCTGTCAGTGAACGGCCTGTGGACGTGCTTTCTGAGGCCAAAACTAGGTCAGATATGGCATGATGTGTCTAATGTGACCAAATGCACATTTAGTGATTACGAACTCCTTATTTTCCACATCTTAATTGCCTTTATGTTATTAAACCCTTAGCACCATTTGGTACAGGTGCTTAAAACATTGCATTCTGGATTAATGTGTTTCTGATAATCCCGTAACTTCCCAAACCGGAAGCAAGCAGTGAGCCTAGAACAGATCAGAGCATGATGGATGATGTAGTCCAAAATCTGATGTGCTTCCTGCTTCTCTTACCCATTTTCTGAGAGCTGGGTCTCTCTTGTCTCACAGTAGTTATGTGTACAGAGGAGGAGCAATGAATTATTAAATGTGCAGTGTTTGAGCAGAAATAGAAACCTGCCTTCAGAAGTGTGAAAATATTGCTCATCAACAGGGAAAGAGGACGGGATGCATCGTTTTGTATTAAAGAAGCTCTGTGTGCTGTTGGGTGAAAGATTCTTGACAATGATCTATTTATCCGTCCACTGATAGTATTGTGGTGACATCTGAATAAGTTTAACTTTGATGCATATGATCAATGTACTATTTCTTTTTTTAAATGTAATTTTCTAGTATAGTTTATTTTCTTAAAAAAGTTCTTCAAATTAAATTAAAAAAGTATTAAATTTTTTTTTTAAATTTTAAATTTTTTTTTTTTTACATTTTAAAATTTAATTTCTGCATTTTAATTTTACAATTTTAACTTAAAATGAATTTATTTTCAGCTTTGTAATTTTACAATTTTAAATTTAAAATGTATTTTTGCTTTCATTTTAAAATTTAAAATAATTATAACATTTTTTACTTTTATTAGAGAGATACTTTTACACTTCTGCACATTTTAATTTTAAAACTCTTATTTAAAAATTTTAAGCTTAATATTATATTTGTTTAAAATGCCATTTATTTTTGCTTTTTATTTTAAAATTAAAAATGTGTTAACTTTCTTTTCTACCTTTTATTAGAGAGTGATACTTTTAAATATGAACAGAATACTTTTTTCCTTTTTAGTTACTTTTCAAATTTATTTTAAATAAATTTATTTTTAAACTTGCAAGACGAGTTAAAAAAATATATTTTTGCTTTTCATTTCATTGCTTTTCTTTTCTATATTTATTAGAGAGAGATACTTTTAAAAGTGATATTTTTATTTAATTTTAAAATGTATTTATAAATTTATTTTTAAACTTGCAAGACAAGTTTAAATGAATATGATTAGCAGTCATTTTGCTTGACTGCGTTATCAAACAGCTAATAATGTGTTGCTAATGTTACACAAACCACGTTCCCGTTCTCCATCTGAGTCAGACAGCTGCCTTCTAAATATCAGTATCCTTACAAACGCTTTGAACAACTCAGAATGTCAGTGGAGAAAGGCATATAGTTCATCATAACATCGTTTTTATTTACATAATTAAAATCACAGGAAACCGCAGGAGAAAAGCTAACCACACATAAATGCAAATGAGAACTGACAAGCAGTAACTCGAACACAGGAGTATATATACACGATCCAAACAAACTAAATAAGGAACAGGTGAACATAATGAACAAATCAATGAGTAACCATAGCAACTAATTAACAACGAGAACAAAGCGAACAGGAACTAAACACAAAAAGAAAACAAAGGAACTAAAGAAAACAAACATAATCGTTACATGTACATTTTAATTTTAAAATTAATTTAAAATTTTAAGCTTAATGTTGTTTATTGTTGTCAATTTTTATGTTTAAAATGTCATTTATTTTGGCTTTTGAATTTTAAAATTGATAATTTAGTTTAATTTCTTTTTGCTTTTTTTTAAAAGAGTGAACAGAAAATGAGGCAAATGGGATTGGACTCATCACAGCTCATAATGTCGATCACCCCACCACATCTCCAACTGATATTATGTTTGTTCTACTATGAAAACACTTGACACACTGATGGATGGAGTTTAAACTAATGATGGCAATGTAAAGTGAAAAAGCCCACTGCCTGTGGCTGTTACTCCGAGAGCTGCTGTAATGATGTAGAGGGGTCAGGATACCAAACAGGACTGTTGGGACGAACAATCAGAGATTAGTCGCGGATCAAAGTGATTGCCACCACTCACACGCTTATGCATCACTGACACTGAAGCATAGGGAAGGGATTTGTCACTCTCACGCTCAACATGCTTCAAACGATGCCTGTGATGGAGAGAAGCAACATTTCCGTGCTTTTGACTTTCTCACAGCCCGAAATAGCATTATGGAGAAGTGTGCTGAAGCCTCGATGAACCTTCAGCAGCAGCAGGTCTGACTAGTTTAGAGCTAAAATACTTTATGTGAAGTTAAGCTGAAAGAATTTTAATCTGCTTTGAGCAGACATTTGATACATTAGGACATGCGGAGACAAATTCAGTCAGTGTCGTAAAAATCCCATTTGGGTGTTTTACAGTGTACTTGAGGCGTTTAGACTGCCTTCAAACTGTTATGAGAAGCCCTCGAGTGTTTACTGATAGAGTCTGCACTGACTGTAAACTTCAAAGAGCTGGAGAGATGAAGACCTCAATAACGGTCATTTTACAGTATTAAAGAAGTTCTTAAAGTCCCCCTGTAATCAATAATTTTATCCCTTAAAACTCATCACCAAAATGACATATTTAAACAGTTTTTCCTGTGAAAAAAAAATACCATGCCTTAAAATAGCTTGAATGTAACTCTACACCCTCACTCGCACAAGCTCAGAGATCCACTCGGTCAACTTACTGAGGTAAACGCTGCACAATGGAATCGTTTTTTTACAACATCGGACACACAGGGGGCAGTCGTGGCCTAATGGATAGAGAGTCGGACTTGTAACCCAAAGGTCATGGGTTCGAGTCTCAGGTCCGGCAGGGATTGTCGGTGAGGGGAGTGAATGTCCAGCGCTCTCCCCACCCTCAATACCACGACTGAGGTGAGACCCTTGAGCAAGGCACCGTACCCCTAACTGCTCCCCGGGCGCCGCAGCAATGGCTGCCCACTGCTCCGGGTGTGTGTTCACGGTGTGTGTGTTCACTGCTGTGTGTGTGCGCACTTGGATGGGTTAAATGCAGAGCACAAATTCCGAGTATGGGTCACCATACTTGGCCACATGTCACTTCACTTCACTTCACTTCACTTCACTTTATAATGGTAATTAATATGATTAGCAGTCATTTTGCTTGACTGCGTTATCAAACAGCTAATAATGTGTTGCTAATGTTACACGAACCACGTTCCCGTTCGCCATCTGAGTCAGACAGCTGCCTTCTAAATATCAGTATCCTTACAAACGCTTTGAACAACTCAGAATGTCAGTGGAGAAAGGCATATAGTTCATCATAACATCGTAATATACATCATAAACCTACTATATTGTTAAATCTACCCGATTTTTCATATCAACAGAAAAATACACGTGGATAACCTTCCCTGCTTCAGAGCATAGTTTATGATAAGCTAAAGCAAAGACTATAGAATAACACAAGACGCGTCACTCGTATTGTTATGAATGGGAGAAAGTGCAACGCGCAATATGGTGGAATAAGTCCCGCCTTCTAAGTAAGAGCCAATCGCCGATTGGTAAAGTCATCGCGTCACTGCAGCGGCCGTTAGAAGCTCCGGTTCCAATAGAAACAGTCAGACGCGCGCCTCCGAAATGAGGCACAAGAGATTTAGGACTGCGCATGCGATTCGAGTGTTTGGAAACAAAATTTATGAGACAGTTGTTGTCAGATTTAATTGGTGATTTCAAATATGAAATTTAATTGAAAGCTTGGCAAACAACTTTAGAGAATTTGCTGTTTCCCCATTCAAAGAGATAGGAGCTGCACTTGAATGCCCGAGAGGCGTTTCAAAGATGGCCGCCGAGTGAAATGACTTCTCTTAAAGGGACTTTGGCTAAAGCCCGCTGGCACGTTGATGTGATTGGTTACAAGGTAGTTTGTGACGTCACAGAAACCAGTGATTTCTAAACCGCGTTTTTGAAACTGTCTTTAGATCACTGCAGTTTTAAAGAGAAAATACTCAGCAATGCTGTTGACTTTTAAAAGCATTTTAAAAACACCACATAGACATACAAACAACATTAAAACCTTTTCAACACAGGGGGACTTTAATGCCTAAAAACTTACCGCCAACTTTACCGATGAAAAGATAGGCATTCAAAAGTGAAAGTAAAATGCGCGCAGCCGTACGTGTCCATTAACTGTTATGAATGCCTGTGCGGCTGCGCGCATTTTACTTTCACTTTCTAATTAGCAGAAATTCTGGGGTGGCAATTGCTTGAATAGTGGGTTCTTTATTATTCTTAACGAAAAACACAAAAAACACAACAACTAGAAAAACACAACTAACCCTTTGCAGGTTCTCTATTTGCACTGGGTTTAAATCCAAAGTATTGCCAAATAGGCGCTTTTACATTTCTCTTTGAACCCAAATCTTCTGCTATCGTCTTCTCGGTCAGCTCGCCTCACTCTCATGATAAATGAGATCTGACTCCTGCTTCTGGTCTGTGCTGCGACTCTCGTTCGACTCACTGAATTGAGCAGACACGTTCAGTCTGTTCTCTGACTGAACTAAATGATTTTTATCACTATAAAAATCAAAACGACGGTGGGGGGCTGTGCTGCGGTGGGCAAGTGATGTAACCGGTGTTTCTTATTATTATAAAAGTTGAAAACAGTTCTTCACATTTTTTTCAGGACTCTGATGAATAGAAAGTAAAAATAAAAATCTTACTGACCTCACATGTGTAACAGTAATGTACAGTGCCATTCAAAGGTTTGGCGTCTATTTAACAACGAATCTGTTTTTTTGCTTATGCCTTGGGTGAAAATTATTTGAATGAGGAATATTGTGAACATTGGGATGTGACGGTGAGGAAATTTCGCCATCGGTTAATCGACGTGTGAGAACACCGGTAATATCGGTATTACCATCGGGGGGAGTTTTTCCCTCTTTTGCAGCTTACTTTTCAATCGCTAATTCGAATAGCGAAAGTACAATATGCACAGCCACATGGGCATTCATAACGGTTAATGGACACACAGTTATGAACACACCGTTATGAAATCAATTCAATTGCTAGAAAAACACAACTAACCCTTTGCAGGTTCCCTATTAGCACTGGGTTTAAATCCAAAATATTGCCAAATAGGCGCTTTTACATTTCTCTTTGAAACCAAATCTTTCGCCAACGTCTTGTCAGTCAGTTCGCCTCACTCTCATGATAAATGAGATCTGACTCCTGCTGCTGGTCTGTCTTGCAACTCTTATTCGACTTACGCTGAATTGAGCAGACACGTAAAGTTTTTAATTGTAGTGCCTGTTTTCTAACTGAACTAAGTGATTTTTATCACTATAAAAAATCAAAACGACAGTGGGGGGCTGTGCTGCGGTTGGCAAGTGACATAACCCGTGTTGCAGCTGAACACTGTGTAACACCGATAACACCGACTATCGCCGCAAGCCTAATTGTGAAGTGTTCATTCATGGAAGAAAGCTCAAGACTACAATCGAGGCATTTCAGGGAGTTCAGAAACAGTGTTGATATAGAGAATCACTCCCTTTGGAGTGACTTTGTGCTTTGGAACTTTGCTGACCTTTTTTATGCTCAAACAGCAACATTACACACTAAAGAGAGTTGAACGTAAAAAAAAGCATAACAAATCCTCTTTAATGCATAGTATGGGGTTTGTTTAAATCACTAGCACCAAGCAATAGTGATAGTGAAGCTTGCTGGCAGGAGAAACCATGACCTATAACTGCTGCCAGCTTGCTGAAATCTGTTGATACAGTAAGTGTAAACACACACACATGGTCTTGGTCTACAAAACCGTCATACTGCACTGGTCAATCCTGTCCGACCGTCAACCACAGTGTTATGAAAGTGTCCAGATGGTCCTCTTTGTAAAACACTCCACAGTGTAAACCCACAGGCCACGGTGGGGAGGTGTTAAACGGCTCTACTGTCTGCGAAATACCCAACAGCAACGACTCACCCAGTTCTGAAATGTCGGGGTCAGTCGGGGACTTGTTCTGCAGTCTCTCTGAGGATATGGATTGAGGGGTTTTACGCTCTCATAATGAGATTTATCCGCATGGTGAGCAGAAAGATGGAGAGAGGGATGAGGAAAGTATGAAGAGCAGCGGGAGGCTGAACTCCCTCATTCTCACGAGGGCCTGTTATGATCGAGTTTAGCTGTCATATTAGCATGGTGAGCGTGTTGTTGAGTGCATGTGATGAGGTGCACGTGATTCCAACAGCAGCTCTGAAGTAGAGAGAACTTTGTGACTCTGTGGAACATTTACTGTTACACACTACAGCTCTGTTACAGAGCCTCATAAGATTCTTTTCTGGCTATATAGGCCAAATGTAATCTCTGAATAAAGCTAACCGTTAGCTTTGACAGTTGTTCGGCTGGTGCGTGATCTCCTCTATGGATGGATGTGTTCTGTTGGCATTTGTTCAAATGTTTTTGAGCCAACCACTTAATTACTCTAATATTTTTTTTATTTTATTTCAGCTTCATTTCAATTGACAAAAATGTTTTTAGTAGTTTTAGTTATAGGTTTACCATAATAGCCATGATGCTAATGCTTGTTATAGGCTCTGTGTGGTAATGCTGAGAATTCATTGCTTGTGTTACAGTATCTCACAGAAGTGAGTACACCCCTCACATCTTTTCATGTGACAACACTGAAGAAATGACACTTTGCTACAATGTAAAGTAGTGAGTGTACAGCTTGTATAACAGTGTAAATTTGCTGTCCCCTCAAAATAACTCAACACACAGCCATTAATGTCTAAACCGCTGGCCACAAAAGTGAGTACACCCCTAAGTGAAAATGTCCAAATTGAGAAAGTGTCTCCATCCATCATAAACGTACTCCACACGGCTCCGGGGAGTTAATAAAGGCCTTCTGAAGCGAAGCAATGCGTTTGTGTACAAAAAAATATCCATATTTAACAAGTTATGAAGTAAAATATCTAGCTTCCACTAGACCACCTTCCATATTCAACTAACGAAAAAACGGAACTGGCGTCGCGTCAGTTAAGCTTTTTCCATAAGTTGAATAGGGAAGGCATGGACGTAGCATAAGCTTTTTGAACTGCGAGAATTTTACACTTTCTTCGTAAGTTGAATACGGAAGGCGGTCTGGCGGAGGCTGGATATTTTACTTCATACATTTTTTTTTTTACACAAACACATCGCTTCGCTTCAGAAGGCCTTTATTAACCCCCCGGTGCCGTGTGGAGTACATATTTATGAAGGATGGATGTGGATGGATGCACTTTCTTCAGCTCATATACATTGATCCCGTTCTCTGCCATTATAAAGCTCGAATGCGTCAGGAAATTTATTAATATATCTCTGATTGTGTTCATCAGAAAGAAGAAAGTCATATAGCTACACCTAGGATGGCTTGAGGGTGAGTAAAGCTTGGGGAAATTTTCATTCGAAAGTGAACTATACCTTTAAATGCTTTGAAAAAATATGAAGCATATATGAAAATCCTTGGATTTTGGCCAAAATGTTGCACATTAAAAGCCTTAAATGTGCTCTAGTAGCTCACTACGGTTTGAAACAAAGCTCTTGTTTTGTTAGAATAAATGTATAAACTATCATTCAAAGGTCTGTGTGTGTGTGTATATATATATATATATATATATATATATATATATTTAAAGAAATTAACACTTTTATTGACCAAAAAAACATCAAAGATACATTTAATTGATCCAAAATGTAAAGATATTTATAATGCTTTTCTATCTTCAATAAATGCTGTTTTTTTCTAACTTTATATTCAAAACTGAAAAAACTGTGTAATTTATATTAAGAAATGTTACATGTCATTCATTCTCTTATCTACTGCATAATTGCAAGGAACTGTACTGAATCACACATGTGCTGTTATCAAAATAGCAACATTTTAATTTCAGTACCACACACATAGCAACAGTTTCAATATAGTAGCCTATCAGTGAAATCGCAACACTGCTTTTGCATTTTTCTGAAACTGACTTTAATACAGGTTATGTGGATAAAAATTAATAGAGCTTCAGTCCTGATTATTTCTCTAGCATATCATTCCCTAAATATTGTGTGTAAAACCTTTTGTCCCTAAAATATGTGCAAAACTGAATGTGTTGTGTGAATAGACTTGGGTTAGGGCAAACTCATCACATTCAGTTTGTGAATTCATGGCCACAATTAGGGAAATTGTGGCAGGTCTGTAATCCTGCTGCGAGAGTTGAAAGAAGCTTTAGGTCATTCCACGGGCCATTAGAGGATGATGGGCAGGGAGGGAACAGCTCGTCTGCTTCAAAATTTGATTACAATGATGCAGCATGAGTGTGCGCATATTTGTATGATGGGATTTATATTGTGTTAACTAAAGGACTATGTAACTACATTATTGCAAAACTCCAAAAACGTACCAGTACATACAATTCAATGCAGTTTCCATCTGAAATAAACACTAGAGACAGTAAAACTTTAATTCCATTTCATGCAAATTTATAGTCTTATTTTTGCGTTATTCCTTCTACAATACAATGTTTTGACCTCAAAACACTTTTACCATAGTGCTTGATTTGTAAACAAATACATTTTGACATTTGCATCACATAGCCAGCTCCATATCTGAGGCTTTTCTGACATAGTAAACTTGTTCTGTAGCTCACCTGGTACAGCATTGCACTTGGGATGCAGAGCTCTCGGGTACGACTCCCGTGAAACACGAGTCACAATAAAAGAGCTCAAAGACTTGCAGAAGCAAGATAAAATGGCATGGTGTTTTTATCTCACATTTGCTTTTGTTAAAGGGGACCTATTATGCCCCTTTCACAAAATGTAATATAAGTCTCTGGTGTCCCCAGAATGTGTCTGTGAAGTTTCAGCTTAAAAACCCCCAGAGATCATTTAATATAACTTGTCAAATTTGTCCCTATTTGGGTGTGAGCAAAAACACGCCGTTTTTGTGTGTGTCCCTTTAAATGCAAATGAGCTGCTGCTCCCGGCCCCCTTTCCAGAAGAGGGCGGAGCTTTAACAGCTCGCGCTTCGGTTGCTCAACAACAACAAAGCTGGACAATCTCACTCAGCCAAAATGAGGATTGTCAGTAACGGTGTTCAGCCTTACATTGTTCAAACCGGAGTCGACACTGATGGAGAGACTCAGGAAGAAGTTACAACTTTTAGAATGAAACTGGACGTTTCTGAATGGATAGTGGATAAATTTATGTAGTTGCTGTGGAGTTGATTCAACTCATCGACTAGCATGTGCCGTCATGTTAATCTATTGTCCAAATCCAGCGTTGAATTGACCCTCGTTTGTGAAGCAGTCCGGCGTAAAATGACGGCATGACAACAACACTCTACTACAACAACAACTCTTCCTCTTCTCTAAAGCAGCCCAACATGGCCTCGCCCCTTTGTTGTGTGTTCTCGGGGGCGGGGTTTATGTAAATTTTAGGGTTAGTGATGTCAACCCAGGAAGAAGCTCATTGTAGTCCCTACCAGCCATTTGTTGTAGTCCTTAAAAAGTGATTTCTGTAAAAGAAAATATCACCCTTTGCATTGAACTTTGAGCATTGCAACTTTGCAGATGCTTAAACAGCAACATTACACACTAACAAAAGTAAAAAAAGTGAAATCATAATCAAGGACCCCTTTAACACTCTTAAAGGATTAGGTTTTAGTATAGGTGGGACGTATTTTCAAATGTGAGGATTAACCTCTCTCACCAAATATTTTATTTCCCAAATGCAGCTACACGTACAACAACTTTACGTTTATCTCTTTCGGATAAAACGGAACATGCTTTTAGCACCACTCACTGGACATTTCAATTCGAAAGTGTTGTGAAATGTGCATGAAGCAACGTAATATCATTTTGCAGAAATATCGCCACGGGCACGCTTTTCCAATGAGCCCGGCTTGCCGGAACTATGTATATGGCAATGCACATTTACAATAATAGAGACTTTTGTCATTGAGAAAGATTGAAGTTGATTTCCATCTAAATAGAGTCATTCTTCATAGTTGAAACCTTTTTTGTGGTTTTATTTCTTTAAATGACACATTTAAGCTGCTGAAAGTGCAGGTTGAAGCATAAAGAAAGCTTTTTTTCTGTGGTAAGTCAGAGAAAATGCACATTGCCCTGCGACACATTGCACACTTGCCATTTCGTCTGTGCAAAGATATGCGCTGCTGTACACACTCAGATTAAAGTGTGTGTATGCACGAATATGTTGCGTTTGTGCGTTCATCAGCGCTGCTATGGTGAGATGTGGGAACAACAGAGATGTATGAATTGTTGCTAGAGAAACCTTCCCATGGGAAAGCGCTAAACAACACGCTCCTCCAAATACTTGCCCTGTTTAAAGACTCGTCCGAAGCCTAATACTATCTGTGAGGTTTCTACGCCTCCATTTATTTCAGTACTCTCCCCGCTTTCTTTCCATTTTGTCGTTTAGCTGCAGATGTTGCAGCCGTTCTCTCTGGATCCGACGGAATATTTAGGAAATGTGCTGACAGCAGCATCAGACGGAGGAGAGAGGGAGGGAGGGATGGTTTTGAATTTTTGGGATGGTAGAAGGAAGCATCTTTGAAAACATGAAAACAGCGTTTATCTCACACCGAGGCTTGTTTTATAAACCAGGCACACACATGCACGCAATTCACACCCACCATCATAAAAATGGTGAATGCTTTTGGGTTTCCATGACCTGCTTTCCCGAGTCGGTCTTTTGTCATATCCCGCTCTCTGCCTCGCGCTGTCTTTCTCAGTCTAATCCTAAGCTTTGGCCACATTTCTCCTCTGGCTTCATGTGTGTTGTTTTGTGTGTGTGTGTAGAGGGGAAAGCTCAGGCCATCTTGAAAAATTGATATTTGATCCCATGTGTAAAGGAGAGAAATGAGTCCAGCTAGCTTCACTCCAATCATCATCACTGCTCTCTTTAGTCCATGATGTATGTGCTCAACGACATACACACAATGATGGATTTCTTCATATGCCAGGTTGGCATTTTTCATGACATGATGACAAATGTCAGGACCAGGTGCTGTTTTATAGAAAAATAGTGAAAACATTTTAGTAGTTCATCATCTTGATGTTTTTATGAAAGAGAAATTTTAGCTATACCTTGCAAAAATGACTACATTGTCATATTGGACAGACCTGCCCACTGCTCCACATAACTGTATATTATACGTTTTATATGATACATATGTATACACTACTGTTCAAATGTTTGGGGTTGGTAAGTTTTTTTTAATGAAAAAGTCTCTTATGCTAATCAAGGCTGCAATTATTTGATCCAAAATACAGTAAAAACAGTAATATTGTAAAATATTATTACAATTTAAAATGTAAAGTTTCAGCTCAAAATACCGCACAGATAATTTATTATAGCTTGTCAAATTTACCCCTGTCTGCTTGTTAAGTCGTGACATAAGGAACGCCGTTACTGTTCATAATAAACATTTAACATTTTAAAGTTAAAAATTTAAAATACTTACAGTCTACAAAACAGTCTCTGTGCTCACAGCGTCACAGACATTAATATTTTAACGATTTATAAAAGATTAATCACTGTCTGGCCATCTGGGATTTTGGGTATGGAGATAAAGGTTATGATTATAATTTTTTGGAAGTATTACACCACATCGTGTGTGTATATTAGCACCATTTGTTGTTTTCTTGTGGTATGAGATAGAGCGCTTGGAACCGGAAGCGCTGCAGCGTGACGTCCGACTTAAAGGATTAGTTCACTTTTTTAATAAACTTTTCCTGATAATTTACTTACCTCCATGTCATCCAAGATGTTCATGTCTTACTTTCTTCAGTCGTAAAGAAATTAAAGTTTTTGATGAAAACATTCCAGGATTTTTTTTCCATATAGTAGACTTGAATGGGCACCAAACAGTTGAAGGTCAAAATTAGTTTCACTGCAGCTTCAAATTGTTCTACACGATCCCAGAAGAGAAATAAGGGTCTTAGCTAGTGAAACCATCACTCATTTTCAGATTTTTTTTTTTAAATTATATAAGTTTTAACCATAAATGCTCATCTTGAACTAGCTCTCTTCTTCTTCTTTATTAGAATTCCAACAGTGTAGACACTGCTAAGCGTAATACTGCCCTCCACAGGCCAAAGTTTTGAACTAATTTTTATATGCAATATGCTAATATATAACAATTAGTTCAAACTTTGGCCTGTGGAGGGCAGTAATACACTTAGCAGTGTCTACACTGCCGGAATTCTAATAAAGAAGAAGAGAGCTAGTTCAAATTTGAGCATTTCTGGTTAAAACGTATATAATTTTCAATTTTTTTCAGAAAATGAGCGATGGTTTCACTAGATAAGACCCTTATTTCTCATCTGGGATCGTGTTGAACAATTTGAAGCTGCAGTGAAACTAATTTTGACCTTCAACTGTTTGGTGCCCATTCAAGTCTACTATACGGAAAAAAGTCCTGGAATGTTTTCATCAAAAACTTGAATTTCTTTTCGACTGAAGAAAGAAAGACATGGACATCTTGGATGACATGGGGGTGAGTAAATTATCAGGAAAAGTTTATTTAAAAGTGGACTAATCCTTTAACAACCGAATTTGGGTGTGAGCAAAAAACACGCCGTTTTTGTGTGTGTCCCTTTAAATGCAAATGAGCCCGCTTTCCAAAAGAGGGAGGAGCTTTAACAGCTCGCGCTTCGTTGCTCAACAACAACAAAGCTGGAGAATCTCACGCAGCCAAAATGAGGAAGAAGCTCGTTGCTAGAAGCTTGTCGCATTGCATCTGGTTAGGACAAAGTATAATATTATAAACCATGTAACTGAATGTTCTGATACTTATACTTCAGAGAATACCATATCATAGTAGCTACTACACATTCAAAAACTCTCTTTACTCATGTTGCATTAAATCATCACAGGAAGCTGGACGAGACACAGTGACTCCATGTATTTATCTTCGTGACTGAATGATGGCTGAGACGTTATGGTTAGCTAAGCTTTTCCTGTATGCCTCAGCAACTAATATTAAACTTCAGATTTAATCCCCGGCATTACTGTACACAGAGACAGATTAAATGGCAGCCATGTCTGTCACTGATGTATCCAAGCAATATGAAGGGTTGCAGGTGATTCGAGACACTTTTAGCTAGCGTTAAAAGCAACTGGCAGAGGTATGCTACTTTTTTTTCTTGCTTTAGGTATAGTATATTGGTCATAGTATGAGCACTTAAGCCACATGAGGTAAATTAAATGAATGGATTCAAAGCTAAAAAAAGATAAAACAAATGAATAATTAATGCTTGCTCCAAACCATACACTTCCAAAGCTACAAAAACAGCACTTTCACTCAATTAGTTTATGTGTTAAATGTTTACTTGTTTACTAATTTAATGTTTACTCATGTGAATTTTCATTTAAAGTGCCCCTCTTATTCTTTTTTTGATATTATTATTAGTGATATTACTTTCATGTAGTGTGTAATATAGCTGTTTGAGAATGTAAAAGGTCTGAAAAGTTGTGTACGACAAATAAAGTTATTGTCTCCCAAAATAAAGAACCGAATCTGAACTGCCTGCAACGAGTCGTCAGTATTTCCAGCCTTTACTTCCTACGTAGGTTTGTAAAAGATTTAAATAATGCCTGCCCGTGAACAATGCCTACTTTGACCCTCAAATACTGTAGTTGTAGCTGAAACTGGAGGAGTTTGGTTCGTGTTGTCGACATGTTGAGAAGATGCTGTTTTCTGAAAGCAAATCCACTTTCCGTTCACTTTAAAATAATGAGGACACGTGCTAAAACAGAAACAGTAATTGCTGTTCGTATCACTGAGGAAGCACTTCGGAGCTGAAATGCAGATATGGTAATGGGCGTTTCATTTCCAACGCACTGTAAGCTGTAGACCAATCACAACAGACTGGGTCATCTGACCAATCAGAGCAGAGTAGCCCAATCACAAGACTGGTGCTGCGTTCAGCCCTGACAAAACGTTGCAAAACGTTTTTTAAACGGACACTGGTGCATTGAACACCCTGTTCTGATGATGCAAGAGTTGCAACTCTGGCAGCTGAGAAGGCCATTCTTTGTGTTCTTTTTGAAGAATTTTCGGATGAAGTCGGTATAAATACATGTTTAATACTGCAAAATACCCTCGATGTTACAGTCACTGCCCTTGCCGTCCAGAATAAAAGAGAACATCCCAATCGAGTGAAGGGATTTGTGGAAACTGTGGTTCCTAATTATTGTGATCCAACATTTGCCTTTATGTTTATGAAAGTTTATGAAAGTATCGCTCCACAATACAATAGCAAAATATACAAGTATAGTATTTTTATGTTACATTAATCAGTGTCTAGCACACCTTCCTAAGGAAAGGATATGGACCAGAAGACATTGCACTTACTAAATGATATTTAGACAGACTTAAAGAAGTTCCAGATCTATACTTGCGCTCTTATTATTTAAGTTATTTTGCCATTAATGTAAATAAACGTGCAAAAATATACTTGCTCTTGTGAATTTATTTTGATGTTAATTACATTTACGAGCTGTTTCTTTAATACTGCGTGGTTTATATGCATGTTGTTGCTGATTGGGCTGACATTTTTGACACACCCACCAAACAAGAGAAAACGTATCTCGAACCCGTTGCACACCGTCGTTCAACCCGGAAACCGTAGCAAAACATTGCGCACCGGTTTGAGCTTGAACGTGCCCCAGGTCTTCTGACCAATCAGAGCAGAGTAGCCAAATCACAACAGACTGAGCCATCTGACCAATCAGAGCAGAGTAGGCTGTAGGAAATGAGTGGTTTAGAGAGACTGAATCCTTGATCAAGCCATTTCAGACACTCGATGCTTGCATGTATATTATGAGAAAATGCATTTTTTGACCTTGAATGAATGTAAATCTTATTGTAGGAGAACTCAAAAAACTACCTTAAGAACCTTTTAAAAGAGCATAATAAGGGCACTTTAACAGTTTCACATTATGTGGGGCACCTTTATCAGTCCATCAGCACGATGTCAAAAAGAAGTTTCGCGCTTTGCTCTAAAATATTGATATGGAACATCTTGCCATGTCTTGACCCTGTTTAATTAATCATTTCAATCAAACTGTGTAGTCCTTCCTGCAGGCAACTAAAGAGTCGATAATTATTAGCATAATTTAATCCCTCAGTATAACGTTCATTTATTTATATCTACTTCCCCTTTCCTGTCATTTATTTATTGTTAAACACGTTCTGTGCGCTGAGTCATAACTTGTTTTTTTCTGTCTGCAGGTGCCCTGGACGAGCCGAACGGCAGGACCTGTGTGTATGTGTGTGTCTGCAGCTCAGTGGAATGTTTTCAGATCTCCCCAAGGTGCTGATTCTGGGGGCCATCGCAGCGGCCTCTGCCTTCGTGGTCACCATCCTTATCGTCTTGGTGTGTGTGGGGTGTCAGAGGTGAGTGAATATACACACAGACTGCGACACACCTTTAAAGGATTAGTTCACTTTCAAATTAAAATTTCCTGATAATTTACTCACCCCCCATGTCATCCAAGATGTTCATGTCTTTCTTTCTTCAGTCGAAAAGAAATTAAGGTTTTTGATGAAAACATTCCAGGATTATTCTCCGTTATAATGGACTTCAATGGCCTTCAAACTGTTGAAGGTCCAAATTACAGTTTCAGTGCAGCTTCAAAGGGCTTTAAATGATACCAGACGAGGAATAAGGGTCTTATCTAGAGAAACCATCACTCATTTTCTGATTTTTTTTTAAAATTTTATACATTTTAACCATAAATGCTCATCTTGAACTAGCTCTCTTCTTCTTCTCCTCTATTAGAATTCCAGCAGTGTAGACGCTACTAAGTGTATTATTGCCCTCCACAGGTCAAAGTTTGAACTAATTGTTATATACTTGCACAAGCATATTGTATATGAGAATTTAGTTCAAACTTTGACCTGTGGAGGGCAATAATACACTTAGTAGNTTTAAATGATACCAGACGAGGAATAAGGGTCTTATCTAGAGAAACCATCACTCATTTTCTGATTTTTTAAAAATTTTTTATAAATTTTAACCATAAATGCTCATCTTGAACTAGCTCTCTTCTTCTTCTTTATTAGAATTCCAGCTGTGTAGACGCTACTAAGTGTATTATTGCCCTCCACAGGTCAAAGTTTGAACTAAATTCTCATATACAATATGCTTGTGCAAGTATATAACAATTAGTTCAAACTTTGACCTGTGGAGGGCAATAATACACTTAGTAGTGTCTACACTGCTGGAATTCTAATAGAGAAGAAGAAGAAGAGCGCTAGTTCAGGATGAGCATTTATGGTTAAAATGTATAAAATTTTTATAATTTTTTTTAGAAAATGAGTGATGGTTTCTCTAGATAAGACCTTTATTCGTCGTCTGGTATCGTTTAAAGCCTTTTGAAGCTGCAATGAAATATTTTGCCCTTTGCGTTCGTTAGCCCAGGGCCCCTTGAAGGCTTAACGCGGCACCGCATACAGCGTAAGCTTTTTGAAGAATACGGAAAGCGGAAGCACATGCAAGGTGATCATTTGTGTTTATAAAGCATATACATTTGTATTTTTTTCAAAAATGACCGATCGTTTCGCTAGATAAGACCCTTATTCCTCGTCTGGTATCGTTTAAAGCCCTTTGAAGCTGCACTGAAACTGTAATTTTGACCTTCAACCGTTTGGAGGCCATTGAAGTCCATTATAAGGAGAATAATCCTGGAATGTTTTCATCAAAAGCTTTAATTTCTTTTCGACTGAAGAAAGAAAGACACAAACATCTTGGATGACATGGGGGTGAGTAAATTATCAGGAAAATTTTTATTTGAAAGTGAACTAATCCTTTAAAGGTGGAGAACCGAATTTAAACTTATTTCCACATGTTCTTCCTCAAAAGTACTAAAGGTCTAAAAAAAGTACAAAAAATCATTAATTGAGGAATCGTTAAGGAACCGGAATTGTTAAGAGCAATCAGAATCCAAACCAGGATCTTTATGGATCCCATCCGTGTAATATAATGCTTCATTCCTGAGCTGTTTGTTCGTTTGCACATAAAAGTGTTTCTGTACAGACGCGCCCCACTCATATGTCAGAAGAATGCGTCGGCTTCTTAAAAACTCTCCCCCACTCTTGTGTCAGGGCACCTCCTCCTCTTTTTCTTTAGTTCTATCTCTTTTACTGTCTCTATCTCTCCTTCCCCGCTGTGGAGCGACTTGATGAATGCTAATATCACTCCTTCAGCAGATTGCGTGCCCTCTGTAGGAGCCGTTTCGCCGAGAAACTGCCTTAAGTTAAGCTCTGCGTCGGATGCTCATTTGTGACAAAGACTTTTGCTTAGAGATATTACAAGGAACGAAACCCTCCGACAAATCAGTTTCACATACTCTCAGGCATTGTTCTATTTCTGTTTTGTGTAACGTTTCACAGAAAAGATGAATAGGGACTAGACTCGTTTGTTGCATTTTTACCACAAAGTCATGTTTTTGCTGTACTGCAAAACAACTCTGAATTGTTAGAGCATGGAAATACAAGCTAATTGTACAGAAGACAAGTGTTTGTTTTAGTGTCATTCCAACGGTAAAAATAGAGGTACGCTAAATACGACTGATATTTAGTGCTCAGAGAGCAGGCTGGCATTGCAGCAAAGTCACCAGATGCGTAATGGAAAACACACACTGAGCTCAGATACACAAATGATCATTTTCATAATTTCATAGTTCATAGTTTCATAATTGAAATGTTCCATCTCATTTTCCTTTGCAGAGTTAAAGGGATAGTTCACCTAAAATCTTGTCATCATCCAAACACTATGACTTTCTTGTGTGGAACACAAAAGGAGATATTTTGAAGAATGTTCATGCTGCTCTTTTCTATACAATGAAAGCATATAGTGGTCATAAAATATATATAAATATAAATATAATCATGCCAGGTTTGATGGCAAAGACACCAAATGCATGTTTTTATCCAATGCCAGGTTGGAAATGCAAATAAGATTTGTGAGCTGTGATGGAGGGGAAGATTTTTTTTCTTCTTTTCTTCTGTTTTTTTTGTTGTTGTTTTTTAGCAAATAATTACTTAAATTTAGCAAAAATGACTTCAAAATGACCTTTGCTCACATAATATGACCTCAGAACAGTGTTAACTATTAAAAATCATTTTTGGTAGTAATAAAATAATAAAGCTGAATTAAAATAGAGTAAATATTAAATTACCATTAAAAAAACTGTTGTAATGTAAAGATATTGAAGTTAAGGTATGAAATAAGAAATACGTTTCATAAGTTGATATGAAATAAGTTAGGTTAAGGTACTAAAATAACTAAAACTGAAATTAAAATGAATTAAAGCCTGTAACACAGTTCATAATGTGGGGAAGAAGGAGGTTCAAAACCTAAAAAAAAAACTAAAAAATGACAAGCACATTAACAAATGTACTAAAAATTAAAATTAAAATAAAAACTGAAAATATAAAATATAAAATAAAAGCTAATTCATTATATACTGTAATAGTATATATAAAAGATGCTAAAATAACACTTCTCCAAAAGACTTGACTGCACCAGACACATGGACTACTTTTACGGCACTTTTATATGGTAAATTCATCATTATGTATTCAACATGGAATAACTGAGAATGTTTTTTAAAGGGAATATTCTGGGTTCAGTACAAGCTCAATTGACAGTATTTGTGGCATAATGTTGATTACTATGAAAGTAATTAGCAAAATCGGGGTCACAATGAGGCACTTACAATGAAAGTGAATGGGGCCAACCTCCGTAAACATAAAAATACTTACTGTTTCAGTAGTGTAGCCACAAAACAGAAACAATATGTGTGTGAACATGATTTTCTGTGAAAAAAAAACTTATTAACCTTATTAAAGTGCCATGACAACATAAAAAATGACAATGTAAAAATGATAATTTAAACAGCTCTACGGCTCAAATAATACACAAGTTTTAACAGAACAATTGCTTTTTACTGTATTTACTGTAAATCATCTCATCACTTCCATTGTAAGCAGTGTTGGGGTAATGAATTGGGGGTAAACCTGCAATAATTAAATATGTTAAATAATACAAATATACTTTTTTGTATTTACTGTATTTAAACTCACCTTGTTAACCAATGTCTTTGCTGCTGTTCTTCAATGATTTAATTCAACCAATCACATTTGTTTAATTTCCCCTCCATTTTTTATTGCTGTAATAATAAGCTGCATCTTATTTCGGAGGCTGCATCCTCGTATTTGAAGGCTGCATACTACATCGAGGCGGTCTCATTTAGGTAAAGTAACTGTTAGATTGCAAAGTAAGATTACCATTTTAATTTTTATTTTTAGTACATTTGTTAATGTGCTTGTCATTTTTTAGTTTTTTTTTAGGTTTTGAACCTCCTTCTTCCCCACATTATGAACTGTGTTACAAGCTTTAATTCATTTTAATTTTAATTTCAGTTTTAGTTATTTTAGTACCTTAACCTAACTTATTTCATATCAACTTATTAAACTTATTTCTTATTTCATACCTTAACTTCAATATCTTTACATTACAACAGTTTTTTTAATGGTAATCTAATACAGTATTTTAAATGCATGTTCACTTTTAGTCTAGAACTACAATAACCATCATGTTCACACAGCGCACACCACACCTCTGCACTTTATTTTTTCTCAACATAGAGACAGGAGAGCTTTCAGTCAATAAATATGAAAGAGTAACTTGTGTTACTTATTTGAAAAAGTAACTTAGGGTCTGTTTACACCTGGTCACTTCATGCGTTTTCACTGATCGGATAGCTATCTGATTTATAAAAACGATTGCATTTACACTTGGCCACATAAATGTGTCTATGCAAAACGGATATAAATCCGATCTTCAATTCCCACGCTATATGCAGATTTCATAGAGTTCACGTCACCGAAAGCAACAAATATGAGCTGCATTTTATTGTTCATCGGCTAATTTCAAAATCAAAAACAGAGAATAGGAGAGAGTGGCAACAGCACTGGTAAGATCATGTAGTCTCATTATTTTTTATGAAGACTTACTTTCATTTTGATTTGCGGCAGTTTGCGCTAGATACTTAGCTGTTCATATGCGTGCTGCAGTAGCGCTGTCATATCTGGCTATAACGTTATTTAGCCTATAACACGCTCTCGCACGTTTATTTTTTAGTATTTTTGGGAGGAGTTAAATTTACATATGTGGTTTCAACAACCAGATGCATTTAGACCTGTTCAGTTTTGACTGGAATGCGTCCCAGACCACCTCCTGAAGTGGTTTGAGCGATCGGATTTATATCTGTTTCGAATGCGTTTCGGAGGGCATTTAGACCTGGTCTTTTCACGATCGGATAGCTATCCGATCAGTGAAAACGCATGAGGTGACCAGGTGTAAACAGGCCCTTAGATATTCAAAGTAATGCATTACTTTACTAGTTACTTGAAAAAGTAATCTGATTACGTAACTCAAGTTACTTGTAATGCGTTACTCCCAACACTGCTCATTACATTCGTTAAAAAGTGGGAGTAACACAATATTGTAATGCATTACTTTTGAAAGTAACTTTCCCCAACACTGATTGTAAGTGCCTCACTGTAACCTCAATTTTTGCTTTTTTGCTTCTTTTTTTTTTAAGAAAACGTTGAAATGAATTTTGTGAAAATCAACATTATGCCTCAAATTGAGCTTAACTTGCACTGATCCTGGAATATTCCTTTAAAACATGGCTATGCTAATGCTGTAGTCATGATTGCATACTCAGAGTGCAGCTGTTATTTTGCTGCGTGAGGCTTTGACGTATCTACGGTCATGTGTGTAGACACAGGGTCACTAAAACCCAGGTGCAAACGTATCCCTCCAGCCTCCTGAGTTTTGACCTTCACAGGGGAATAGAGGGATACAGCCCTCGCAACTACAAACAAACGGCAAACACTGTCATTATGGCTGTGACTTCTGATTTCTATGAGACATATGCATTACTCTATTTTACTTTTTTCATGTCTTCTATTATCTATTCATCCATAAAAAGCCTTCTTCATATAGTTTAAGGGTGTAAAGATAGAGAGAGACGAGAGAAAATCCTCTGTTTCTCAGATTTGCGTAAGTGTGAGAGATACGCAGTGGATGTTAAAAATGGGGTGAGAGTGAGAAGAACAAAAAGGTGTGTGGGAAAAAAATTTGTGTATTTCACAGACTGTTGGATTGGTGGAGAGAGAGAAGCTATAATTGATGTCACACCTGGTGTGTGTAGGGAATGAGAGCAGAAGGAAGGCAAGGGAGGAGGGATCGTCAGGGTTACCTATCCATCCTCTCGCTCTCTCTTCTTCCACCACACCTGCAACACATCTAGTCCCTCGTGATTACATCATCCCAGCCCTGCCAACCCCACAGAGAGCCATTACAAACACTCGCTGTAGTGGAATTTTACTTCCTGCCATATTCAACAGTGCACAATAGCTCTGTTACAAAAGCCAGCGAGCTGCATGTCTGGAGTCTACAAAAGCAGCAGCTTTCTAGAGGCCAGTGCAGGCAATCACCACATACATCACTTCCCAGGCGTTTCACGACCCGACAAACAATGGTTGCCCAGCTAGCAAAAATATGTTCTAAGAATGTTTTGCTAACGTTCCGGTTAAGTTATGAAAACAGTATTTCTGAATGTTCTCTGAACATTCAAAATGTGCAGTTTTTTTATTGGTTATGCGAAACTCCTGTTTTGAATTGTTAAAGATCCCAGCTTCATTGGAATGGTATGAAACTTGGTGACTTTTATGGCATTTAGTCATTTAAAAATAGTCACACTTGTTGTCTTCGGTCAAAAGTGACCGACCATAGGAAATGAATGGGAAATCGACAAAAACACAAAATTTTCGGAGAATTTTTGTGTGTATAATCTACAAATCGGCCACAATGCTGAAAAAAGGGCTGACACTCTAAAACATCAAGAGTGTGATTTAGACACACCCACTCACACACAAACGCACACAGACACACACGCACCTATGAACCACTGTCTGTAACACAGAGCAAAGTTTTGAGAATATGTGAAATCCATTCAATAATGCAGGAAAAGCTCACAGCGGTGAAGGAGGGACTCTCTAAAACATCAAGAGTGAAATAAACACACCCATTCTCACACACACACACGCACACACAGGTTTGTTTTGCTATCTTTGTGGGGACTCTCCATAGGCGTAATGGTTTTTATACTGTACAAACTGTATATTCTATCCCCCTACACTACCCCTACCCCTAAACCTAACCATCACAGGAAACATTCTGCATTTTTACATTTTCAAAAAAACATCATTTAGTATGTTTATTAATTCCATTTCCCTCGTTTGGTCCCCACGATGTAATATCAACAAGAACACATACACACACACATATTATACACACACACTTATGAACTGTGCACTTGGAAGTACAGGCTTATTCCTTTGCATCGTTCTGAGCACTTTTTTTTTTTTTGCAGGAGCTCTGCGTCAAGAGCATAAAAAGTTTTTTAAAAAAAAGTCACGTGGCATTTTTTTCAAATTCTGAATCAAAAAATGGGTAACAAAATGCTTCCTTCTGTTCTCTTTCTAACACAATGTTTAGGTTTGACTGTAATCATAATGCAAAAACTAACACTTCAAATCACTATTTCTAACAAAAATATATCTAAAACTCGATAAGAAATAGTCTTTGAGAATGTCTAAATATATATTCATATCCTCAACCTAAAAAACATTAGGTAAATATGTCGAAAAACAACTAACGAATTCACAAGCCTCTCCATAGAGAGCTGTACAAGTATCTAGTGGTTACATCATGGTATTACACATTTTTCTTTCTATACTCTCACCAGATGGCGCTAATCTGCATTCAAAAAATTTATTTTAAAGGCCTAGACTCTATTTTAACCTGAAATACTGCATTAATTGAAAAGTAGTGAAAAAATATATTTGATTTTTTTTTTCAGTGGGAAAAATTGATAATAATAATTGCATAAATATTCATTAGTATCATAAAATTCTGTCAAAATATGAAAAAAAATATATATATATATTATTGAACAAAAATATATTTATTTGATTTTACTGGGGTGAAAAAAAAAGTAAAATTTTAGGGGTCCAGTCACTTTTGACTGCGAAGAGCACAAGTGTGACTCTCAAATGAGGAGCACCAGAGGGTTAAGACATGTCATTTCACTCGGCGGCCATCTTTGAAACGCCTTTTAGGCATGCAAGTGCAGCTCCTATCTCTTTGAAATGGGAAACATCAAATTCTCCAAAGCTGTTTGCCAAGCTTTCGATAACATTTTTTATATTTGAAATCACCAATGAAATCTGACAACAATTGTCTCATAAATTTTGTTTCTAAACACTCGAATCATGACAAAAAAAAATGTATTTTTCAGGCTTTGCACAGCCCTAAGTGCATGTCTCTATAGGAAGCCTGCATTCCCTGTTAGCTGGGTAAATGTTCAATCAGCGAAAACAAGGGGCGACCAATGCCAACAGAGGCAACGCACTGATCCGACAAAACCCAACGTACGTTTCTCTTGACATTAATCGCCGTCTGTTGGTGAGTTGGCCTTAAAGGGATAGTTTATCCAAAAATGAAAATTCTGTCATCATTTACTCACCCTCAAGTTGTTCCAAACCTATATGAATTTCTTTCTTCTGGACGAAGATATTTTGAAGAATATGGGTAACCAATCCCCATTGACGTCCATAGTATGGAAAAAAAAAATACTGTGGAAGTCAATGGGGCCATTAAATTCTTTCTTTGCATGTTTGTTGTATCTTATGTTGTCCTCACAAAGAGTGTGTCTCATTTTGTCTGCAGAAAAAGCAAGAGCAAACATGGCCACGCCAATGGAGGAGGTCAGAAATTGGAAACAGTGAGTGCAAATAAGTATAAACACAAACATATTCACACAGTGTATTTATGGACATGGATGTACGTACATATACATGATAATGTTTTGTGTCACAGGCTGCGCTACGCCAGTCCAAGCTGAACTCAATGAGTAAATCTGACACCCGCCTGCATGACATGCACAGGATGCCCTGCAACGCCAACGGTGAGGGACGCAGAGAGAGATTTAACTGCACTTTATGACACATGTACACACAGACTCATTTACCACACACATGTGCGATGCACGATGCATGTGCGTGCTAAGGCTGACGTCTCCAGAGACTTGTCATGGCAAGATGTTTACTAGTTCATGTTCCCACTGCCACAAACGTGTGATCTGCGAGGCTGAGAAAGAGCTGAGACAGAGAGCACACACTTCTCAAAGAATTACAGTTGCATGGAAAAGTATGGGAGCCACTTGCAGAATCTGTGAAAATGTGAAAAATTTTAACAAAATAAGAGAGATCATACAATTTTTTGTATGATCTTACTCAGGATAGTAAGGATACATTTTTATATCCTTACTATCCTGAGTAAGATATTTTACATACAAGATGTTTACATATAGTCCACAAGACAGAATTTATTAAAATTTCCCGGTTCAAACGGTGTGGTTACCTGGATGATCTATGACTGATTTTATGTTTTGTGATGGTTGTTCATGAGTCTCTTGTTTGTTCTGAACAGTTAAACTGCCCAAGGTTCTTCAGAAAAATCCTCCAGGTCCCAGAAATTCTTCAGTTTTCAAGGATTTTTTGCATATTTGAACCCTCTCCAGCAGTGACTTCATGATTTTGAGATCCATCTTTTCACACTGAGGACAACTGATGGACTCAAACACAACTATTAAAGGATTAGTTCACTTTCAAATAAAATGTTCCTGATAATTTACTCACCCCCATGTCATCCAAGATGTTCATGTCTTTCTTTCTTCAGTCGAAAAGAAATTAAGGTTTTTGATGAAAACATTCCAGGATTATTCTCCTTATAGTGGACTTCAGTGGCCTCCAAACGGTTGAAGGTCAAAATTACATTTTCCGTGCAGCTTCAAAGGGCTTTAAATGATACCAGACGAGGAATAAGGGTCTTATCTAGCGAAACGATCTGTCATTTTCGGAAAAAATTTAAATGTATACGCTTCATATAAACAAATGATTGCCTTCCAAGTGCTTCTGCCAAAACCGCATTTCTGTATTCTTCAAAAAGCTTACGCTGTATGTCCTATGCCTTCCCTATTCAACTTATGGAAAAAAATGGAACTGGCGCCGCGTTCGTTCCGTAAGTAGAATAGGGAAGGCGTAGGACATACAGCGTAAGCGTTTTGGCGGAAGCACTTGGAAAGCGATCATTTGTTTATATAAAGCATATACATTTAATTTTTTTTCCGAAAATGGCAGATCGTTTTGCTAGATAAGACCCTTATTCCTCGTCTGGTTTCGTTTAAAGCCCTTTGAAGCTGCACTGAAACTGTAATTTTGACCTTCAACCGTTTGGAGGCCATTGAAGTCCACTATAAGGAGAATAATCCTGGAATATTTTCATCAAAAACCTTAATTTCTTTTCGACTAAAGAAAGAAGGACTTAAACATCTTTGATGACATGGGGGGGGTGAGTAAATTATCAGGAAAATTTTATTTGAAAGTGAACTAATCCTTTAAAAAAGGTTCAAACGTTCACTGATGCTCCAGAAGGAAATATCAAGAAATATCACGGGGTTATTTTAATAAATTCAGCTATTTTTTGTCTTGTGGACTATATGTAAACATCTTTTATGTAAAATATCTTACTCAGGACAGTACTAAATAAAAAATAACATGTATTTTGTATGATCTCTCTTATTTTGTTAAAATCATTCACATTTTCACAGATTCTGCAAGTGGTTCCCATACGTTTTCATGCAACTGTATATACATCAGCTTCTGCTCCATTTAGTGTGTTAAAACACAAAGTACACAAAACAAAAGGATAACAAAGTCCCAATTCTGTTAAGGTCAACATGAAACCAAAACTGACCCTATTTACTTTCGTAAAATGTGCTCCTGGTTGCAATATGTTGGATTCATCAGTCCACATCGTTCCAAATTATAAAAAAAAAAGAAAAGAAAGAAAAATGCCAAGTTCTGTCATGAAACTCTAGATGGCACAGGCTGATAGGTGTTAACACAACCTGCTGACAATTACATCGTTAACTACACGGCACAAGCTGATTGGTTCCTGTTGCATCTGCAGTCAATGAGCTTGCTGCTCAACATTTAAAGGGGACCTATTATGCAAAATTCACTTTTGCATGGTGTTTGGCTATAAATGTGTGTTGGCAGTGTGTGTACACAACCACCCTATAATGATAAAAATCCAAGCACTCCTTTTTTTTTTAAATCCCCATAAATCATAAACAGTGTCTCAGAAGAAGCCGTTTCCAGATCCCTGGCAGTGTGACGTCAAATTAGCCACAGACCCCGCCCACGAATGTTGACAGACACTGCTGTTTTAACATAAAACCGCCCTGAGCGAGTTCACAGCGAGTTGTACACAGTCTGCCATTGCTGCATTGACGAGAACGTCTCCCAAGCGTTTTAATTCCTGGATGGATTAATCCACGTAGCTCTCCCATTTACTTCTGAAATCTGAGCCGCTGAAGACGTTTTGTTTTCCAAGAAAATGGTCCCTCAACTCTACCGAAATTCGTTTATGTCTGTGCGAATCATTTCACACCGGACTGCTTTGTGAATGAATATCAATACAAAGGGACAATACAAAACAGAGGTGCTAAAAATGTGCTACTCAAGGATAGATCAGTACAAAATGTTCTTGATCCAGCTTACAGTCTCCAGAGTGATACTGGTACGGCAGTAATGAAGGTGAGAGCACTTTATTACAGTTCATCGGAGTTGATTTACGGAAATAAAGTGTACCAGTTTATTAAGCACCACATAAGCAGCAGGCATAAGGCCTTTATATATTTGTTTACTGTTAGCTGTAACGAGTGTTTCTGTGTACTTCGCTGTATATGTTGATGATAATGCAAGGGAGAGAGAGAGAGTTTATGGATAATAGTGTTTTATTAAGCTTACGGTGATTTTCTAGAGTGTAAACGGACGCTTCATATTTTGTGTGAAGTACAATAAACGTCATAAAACTCATCGGTAAAGTCAAACGGGGTCCGGTACATCAGGCTTGTACTAATATAGTGGATAAAAACAAGAGGACAATATAAGTTATAACCATAATTAAACTAAACTATACCTGTTCTATCCCCATGCAGCATATATTCACAGTTTCTGACATTATTGTGCGTCCTGACTGAATCCGTACAGGGGAGAACGAGCTTGTGAAACTCCACCCTCTTAGGCCGAGTGCAGCAGCTCATTTGCATTTAAAGGGCACACACTGAAACGGCGCGTTTTTGGTCAACCACAAAAAGTGGCAATTTTAACATGCTATAAAAAAATTATCTGTGGGGCTATTTTCAGCTAAAACATCACATGCACACTCTGGGGACAACAGAGACTTATTTTACATCTTGTAAAATGGGGCATAATAGGTCCCCTTTAAATAGAGTTCCTCTGAAACCCTCCACCTTCCCCAGCTCCACCTGTATAGATCTGCTATGGGTAATTTCATATATGCTATTTGTACAGCAACAGTATGTCTTACATGCTCACAGCAATGTCTGTGTATGTATTGGCAGTATCAAGTCTCTGTACTTGCTCTGCTGCAGCAGCAATAATAAACCGCAGCAGCGTAGCAGATCTATTCCACCAAGACCAAATACATTAACATCATCTTATCCATTACCATGCTAAACTCTTCCGAGAGTTGTCATGATAGAAATTGCTTCAACTGTGAAATGACTTTCCTGTTTCTGATGTCACAAAGTCCACAAGTTTCAATGTCAGTTTTATGCAAGATCGGTAGTGGTATGCTAAGCTAGTATGCTAAACTGTTAGCTTGCTAACCGAAAGCTAACTGAAAATACAAAGAAAGGGAAATGTTTCCATTTTCAGCTTTGGTTAAATCATGGGATACATAATTAAGAAGACATAAATTTACATTTCTATTTTAAACTGAGTTGCCAGTGTAGTTTCATGTTGGCTTTAAACTTATTGTACTGTATGTATGCAAGTTTAAAGATCTGTAAGATTGTGGAAGTGTGGTGAAAATACGAGATAATCAAATAGTAATGGTCTTGCGTTTCCCTGGAGTAATGTCAAATGTGACATTTTTAATGACACTTTGTATTTTATTGACGGGCATATTCAAGATTATTTTATCTGATATCAATACTCCAAACTGTCTTCTATCTTAATCCTCTGTTTAATCTTTCCCATCTCTCTCGCCTTAATTAGTGTTATTCTGATTGTCAGGCGCCCCTAAGAGCCGGCCGGCCAGCATGGACCTCCTCCTCCTGCATACCCGCCGCTCCAATTCTGACCTCCGAACCAGCTCGGGCCGCCAGCTGCCTCGTGTTCCCAACAAATCTGACAACGAGGAACGTGAGCACACCTACTCCGAAGTTTGCCGCCACACCTCTCCCACATCACACCCACCAGATGATGGCCTGTATGAGAGTGTTGGGATCAAAGGGGCGGGGTCTGATAAAGCCGCTCCGCCTGCTACCCTTGCCCCGCCATCAACCAACACGCCCACTCAGCGTCGTGCCCACAGCCCGACGTTCAGCGGGAATGGCCAAGGTGGAAGCAGAGGAGGCATGAATCAAGAGGCAGTGACGGCAGAATATGCCTCTATACGGAAGGTGAAGAAGCTGGAGCGTGGCAGGAGGGAGGAAGTGGTGGAAGATGGAGAAAGGGAGCACCAGAGCGTGTCCAGCAGTGAGTCCTCCAGCAGCACCTTGCCTAGGAAAACCATGGAACCATTTCACCTACCCAATTTCCCAAAGGTGAATATGACACAGATCAGCCACACATTCAGAGTAGTTATAGTCAAAAACATCAGCTCATAACCAAAAAATGGGCAACAATATTCCACAGAAACCTTGAAGGGGGACTTGAGCCATGTATGGAGGGGCTTTCGCACCAGGTAGTTATAAGAACTAGCCACCAGGGCGATCCCTCGAGAACTAAATGTTTCCGTATGACCATTTTCCTGGTTGCATTCGCACCGGCAATTGGAACTTTGATGTGACGTAAGCCGTCACTTATGTCCTGCCAATCTAGATGTTGTACAGGACTTTTATTTTGACAGCTCTGAGAATGACTTAGCCAGAGCCTGAGCACACGGCACTCCCATTCTCCATCTTCATTAGTTTACAATCAGTCCTGTCTAATACGTTATTAGATTGAACTTTTAAACAAAGTAAGTAAACGGTATACGAAAAATTATTATATGTTGATGCTCAGTGTCATCAGCTAAACAGAAATACATAATCATGTTTAGCTTGGTCCCCTCAAAGTCACGTTGGATTTCCTGCTTAGCGTAAAGGTTGAGAAGTGCCTGGACTTTGGCGTCGGTCCATCTATCGCTGTTTTCCATGTTCGTGGAGTAAATATACAGGCTATAAACTGTGTGTTTACACTGCTTTTTAAAATGCCGGCTGCCGGTGTTTTGCAAGCATTAAGCCAATCAGCATACACTTACGTCACAGGTAGTTCCTATTGTGCTGGGTTAGACTCTACTCTGAAGTAGGAGCTAATTTAGTCCCCCCAAATGGCGTTCCTATAACTAAAATCATTCGAGTACTTCCGCCATTAGTTATAGGAACTAAGAAAAGGTTCCTCTGGTGCAAAATCCCCTATAGACTACCAAGAACACCCTAGCAAGCTCCTAGATCAACTCAGCAACCATAGTAATGCACTAAAACCTCTCAGAACAACTTAACAACCTTATAGCAAAACCCTAGCAACCACTCAGAAAACCCCTGCAACCCAATAACTCACTATAACCTCAGAACAACTTAGTAACTGCTTAGCAATGCCCTAGCAACCAACCTGGGCTACGTTTCCCAAAATCATCGTTAGCCAACTATAGTTGCATATTCCATTGAACTCTATTGAACTCTATCTTTGGGAAACACACCCCAGAACAACCCAGCAACCACATAGTAACAGACTAAAAACCTTAGAACAACTTAGCAGCTACCTAGCAACACTGTAGCAACCTCCCAAAACACCACAGAATAATGCACTTGAAACTTCCCAGATCAACTTAGCAACTGCATGTCAACGCCCTAGCAACCACCCAGAACACCCCAGCAACCACACAGTAGTGCACAAACAACCTCAGAACTTAGCAGTTGCTTAACAACAACCTATCAACCACCCAAAACACCCCAGCAACCACATGATAAGGCACTACAAACTTCCCAGAACAACTTAACAACTGCATGGCAACGCCCTAGCAACCACCCAGAACAACTTTGCGATTACATAGCAATGCAATGCCAACAACTTAGAACACCCTAACATCAGGGTTAGTTCACCCAAAAATTAAAATTCCAGGGCTCTAGACTAACTTTTTGCACTGGTGCGCAGCACAAAAGTTAGGTGCACCCAAATTTTCGACCGCATTGCATTTAACACCGCAGTTTTACAAGTTCACTTTTTTTCTAAATCGCTGTCCATATAGGCAATATTGACTTGTAAATGATTAACTAACACTGGTCAACATAAAGTTCTTTATTTGAAGCACAATTCTACAAGAAAGGTAACTTACTGAAATAGTGTTGGTGCTTAAAGTGCTTTATTACTGCTTACACATGTAATGGATAGTATTCATAGTATTCATCACTATTCAGCAGTGATTAACATTGGGACAGTTACGGTCATAGTTCTGTTCAACATACAAAGTAACTTTTGTTTTAACATTGTTTGATGAAAATGGAATGGGGGAATAGTCAATTAATTAATCGTTTCATAATTTTATTTTGTAGTGTATGTAATGTTTTTTAATCTGAGATCGATTCTTTATTATAGTAATGTTTGTAGTAGATCCGTTAATCTGAGATCGATTGCTCATGTCTCGCTTTATCGCGAGAGTTTCTCCATACAGGTGAACGTTCTCAGCGAGAGCTGCTCATACGAGTAAATGCCATCACTAAGGAAACGTCTCATCATCTCGTGATTATTTCTCCCTGTTTATTCTCAGGTATCGGATCACTAAAGTGATTATAATGCAGTTCGAAAACGAATTTGAATGTTGAGGAACTGTATGTAATAGTTGAAAAAGAGTAAAAGTTTCATTAAGTTTGTTAGTGCGTGCACACGAGCGGAGCACATGGTAGCCGGGCCTAAAGCATGGCTGTGTAATGTTAAAGGATTAGTTCACTTTCAAATAAAATTTTCCTGATAATTTACTCACCCCCCATGTCATCCAAGATGTTTGTGTCTTTCTTTCTTCAGTTAAAAAGAAATGAAGGTTTCTGATGAAAACATTCCAGGATTATTCTCCTTATAGTGGACTTCAATTGCCTCCAAACGGTTGAAGGTCAAAATTACAGTTTCAGTGCAGCTTCAAAGGGCTTTAAACGATACCAGATGAGGAATAAGGGTCTTATCTAGCAAAACGATCGGCCATTTTTGAAAAAAATACAAATGTATATGCTTTATAAACACAAATGATCACCTTGCACGTGCTTCCGCTTTCCGTATTCTTCAAAAAGCTTACGCTCTATGCGGTGCCGCGTTAAGCCTTCGCGAGGCCCTGGGCTAACGAACGCAAAGGGCAAAGGCGAACTCTAAATATGTTTCCATCATGTGCAGTTCATTTCGTTGAATAAAAAGTATCCACCCCAACGAGTGTACAAGTAACATTTATTCACATCTTGTGCAGTATCTTAAAATGTGCATACGTAGACGTTCAGAAAACCAATATGACTCATTTAAAATTCTGTACTACTTACATTACTGCATGCATAAGTATCAGAAACCCACTGTAAAAATGACTGTCAAATACAATAGATCATCGTTAAGACATGGTATGGATCCTTTCTTTGTCCATTTATTCAGCTTCTTAATGATTTTAGTAGTAACATTTAACATAGATAGGCTTTAGCAAGTTATTAACAACATTATTTCTATTATACTTCATTTTTATGAACATATGTACACGGCTTCTGTCTCGCGCACAGACGCGCATGCGAGCCTTTAAAAGTATTTGGCTGCGGAAAGATGCGTTCGCCGTGTGCACTGCGCTGCGCACTATCCAGTGCACTTTTCTTTTCAAGCACTCAATTCACTTTCGCATGGGCTGTTGTAGGGCTGGGCGATATATCGCATTTCAATTGTCACGCGCATTTTGTCAGTAAAGCCGGTTCCCTGATTACCGCGAAATCGCAATCACCTGCTTTCAAATGGAGCGCCACTTAATAGACAGAACCGTAGATCACTGACAAGCCACGCAATATCGCGTTCATATCGCAGATGAATCGCCTTCGATAATGAACGTGATATTGCGTGGCTTGTCAGTGAACTACAGCTCTGTCTATTAAATGCCACTCCATTTGAAAGCAGGTGATGGCGATTTAGCGGTAATCAGGGAACCGGCTTTACTGACGAAATGCGCGTGACAATTGCATGCGATATATCGCCCAGCCCTAGGCTGTTGTACAGTACACACACGGTCCGTGCCATCACAAACATTGGGCTGCACGCGGACAGGGAGTGCGGACGTCCGCGAACCCTCCTGATGGCGAAAATTACGCGATGCGAACGCCCGAAGTATACCTAGGTGTTAAGTCCGTAATAGCGGGCCACCAATCCACCCAGGCCCATATGCACGTGCATACCTTGCATACTCCACTGTCCTGGTTGTATTCCTGCGTGCCCGCTGCGCCTGTGACTCTTGATTTTAAAACGAAAAAGAGAATTGTCTCGGGGGCCCCCCAGTGTTCGGGGCCCTGGGCTGCAGCCCATGTTGCCCATTAGGATAACGCGGCCCTGGCTGTATGTCCTACGCCTTCCCTATTCTAGTTACGGGAAAAAACGGAACTGGCGCCCCGAATATTTAATCAAAAACCTTAATTTCTTTTTGACTGAAGAAAGAAAGACATGAACATCTTGGATGACATGGGGGTGAGTGAATTATCAGGAAAATTTTATTTGAAAGTGGACTAATCCTTTAATATGATTTTCGTCTTGTGAAAAAACTAAAAGGCGTATCTATATATTGTATTATGTTTCATACCGTTTATTTTTGTAACTATTTACGAGTTTTGGTACGAGTATACTCAACTGCATTCATGTATTGATAGTGAGAAAAAGAATGAGAAATGTTTAAGGAAACTTTGCGCATAGTTATGTATTTTTTTTCCCCTCGAACGGCTGGCCGCACCGGTGCGACCTCTGATTTTTTTTATTCGCACCATTGAGAAATTAGGTCGCACTCTAGAGCCCTGAATTCTGTCATTAATTATTCACCCTCATGTCGTTTCACACCCGTAAGACTTTCGTTCATCTTCAGAACACAAGATATTTCTAATGAAATCCGCGAGGTATAT
>RJVU01029436.1:848942-859416 GCA_003731715.1 Anabarilius grahami
TGCGTGTCCGCTGCGCCTGTGACTCTTGATTTTAAAACGAAAAAGAGAATTGTCTCGGGGGCCCCCCAGTGTTCGGGGCCCTGGGCTGCAGCCCATGTTGCCCATTAGGATAACGCGGCCCTGGCTGTATGTCCTACGCCTTCCCTACTCTAGTTACGGGAAAAAACGGAACTGGCGCCCCGAATATTTAATCAAAAACCTTAATTTCTTTTTGACTGAAGAAAGAAAGACATGAACATCTTGGATGACATGGGGGTGAGTGAATTATCAGGAAAATTTTATTTGAAAGTGGACTAATCCTTTAATATGATTTTCGTCTTGTGAAAAAACTAAAAGGCGTATCTATATATTGTATTATGTTTCATACCGTTTATTTTTGTAACTATTTACGAGTTTTGGTACGAGTATACTCAACTGCATTCATGTACTGATAGTGAGAAAAAGAATGAGAAATGTTTAAGGAAACTTTGCGCATAGTTATGTATTTTTTTTCCCCTCGAACGGCTGGCCGCACCGGTGCGACCTCTGATTTTTTTTATTCGCACCATTGAGAAATTAGGTCGCACTCTAGAGCCCTGAATTCTGTCATTAATTATTCACCCTCATGTCGTTTCACACCCGTAAGACTTTCGTTCATCTTCAGAACACAAGATATTTCTAATGAAATCCGCGAGGTATATTACTCGACTATAGATCGCAATTTAACCGACACTTTCAAGGTCCAAAAAGGTACTAAAGACATCGTTAAAACAGTCGACGTGACTGCAGTGGTTCAACCTTAAAGGGTTAGTTCACCCAAAAATGTAAATTCTGTCATTTATTACTCACCCTCATGCCGTTCCACACCCGTAAGACCTTCGTTAATCTTCAGAACACAAATTTAGATATTTTAGTTGAAATCCGATGGCTCAGTGAGGCCTACATAGGGAGCAATGTACACTTCCTCTCTCAAGATCCATAAAGGTACTAAAAACATATTTAAATCGGTTCATGTGAGTACAGTGGTTCAATATTAATATTATAAAGCGACGAAAATATTTTTGGAGTGCCAAAAAAACTAAATAACGACTTATTTAGTGATGGCTGATTTCAAAACATTGCTTCATGCATCGGAACATTTAATGAATCAGTGTGTCGAATCATGATTCAGATCGCGTGTCAAACTGCCAATGGCTGAAATCACGTGACTTTGGCGCTCCGAACAGCAGATTCGATACACTGATTCATCTGTGCTCCGATGCTTCATGAAGCAGTGTTTTGAAATCAGCCATCACTAAAGTCGTTATTTAGTTTTTTTTGGCGCTCCAAAAATATTCTCGTCGCTTTATAATATTAATATTGAACCACTATATGAACCGATTTAAATATGTTTTTAGTACCTTTATGGATCTTGAGAGAGGAAGTGTACATTGCTCCCTATGGAGGCCTCACGGAGCTATCGGATTTCAACTAAAATATCTTAATTTGTGTTCTGAAGATTAACGAAGGTCTTACGGGTGTGGAACGGCATGAGGGTAAGTAATAAATGACAGAATTTTCATTTTTGGGTGAACTAACCCTTTAAAAATAACGACTTTATTCAACAATATCTTCTGTGTCATTCTCATACATTGTTTATGTCCAGCGCTTCCAGGTTCTACGTCAGAACGCTGACTCATTATTGGCCGGCTAATGCGTCAGCATCACACGCATGTGTCGATTTTTCTTCATAACATTAAGGTTGAACCACTGCAGTCACGTCGACTGTTTTAACGATGTCTTTAGTACCTTTCCGGGCCTTGAAATTGTTGATTATATTACTGTCTATGGATGAGTCATATTCCTCTCGGATTTCATCAAAAATATCTTAATTTGTATTCCGAAGATGAACAAAGGTCTTACAGGTGTGGAACGACATGAGGGTGAGTAATTAATGACAGAATTTTCATTTTTGGGTGAACTAACCCTTTAAGGCACTCTCATTTTCTTCAGAAATGTAGTCTTTCTAATGTTGTTGTTCCTGTAGCTCAACTAGTAGAGCATTTCAGCAATGCCAAGGCCATGCATTCTATTTCCAGGCAATAGACATGAAAAAAAAAAAAAGGCTTTTGTTATAACCGTGTGCCATTTACACAAATGTAAGTGGCAAGAACTTGAAAGTAGAGCCTAGTAGTGCAATTATATGTTTTGACCACTAGAGACTGCTGTTTCCTATAAAAATATCCTGGATTCACCAAGCTGAAGCATTATCAAAAATCTTAATGACTGATATGAATCTTTCAGAATTTTAGATGTTAAATGTTTTTGATTAAAATGTTGCCCATAATCTTGCTCTTTAAAATGATAAAACATATTGAAGATACCATAAAGATTAAAAAAAATTAACAGAAGTGATGCAATGTCACTTGTTTTAGCTAATATACCTTGTGCGTCTGTTTTCATTTCACCCATATTCGTGTTCGTCTGTCAGCTGATACCTGTTTATTTTGTGTGTGGCTTTTAAGGACAGATAAGATTTGCAGATAGCAGAACAGCCATGTGGAATGATGGTGCCTTTAAAATGGAAAACACTCAAGACAATGATCGGATAATGATCCGGTCTTCCTGTTAACTCAGCTTTGCTCTACTTGTCTTTATTTGTGTGTGTGCCACATATGGAGATAAAAATCTTGTTTGTCACAGGTTTGTTGATTGACAGCTTGTTTACACGGGCACTGTATTGTCTTTGGTGCATACTTGTCTTTCTAAATCGGACCAATTTGATGTTTAAGCAAGGTTAAATAATATGGACTGTATGTGTCTTCGACCTGCATTATTTCCGACTCTGCATCTAGAGTAAATATTATTGAAGTTTGTGTAAAAGCGATCATGCAGTGCAGTTGTGCAGCACATGTGTGACTCCAGTGCACTGGGCCTGATTATGTAAGATAAGTTGGCAGGCTGCCCGTTCCGCCATGTGTTTTTTTGTTAAAGGCATCAGGGAGGAACCACAGAGCAGGTAGTTGCTTCAGCCAGAGAAATAAATAGCAGCAAACACTGTGGCCATTCATCTGCTGGTATTAATCATTCATACAGGAGGTGTGTTTCTTTCCCTCTTTAATCATTGACTGTCTATGCGGCGAACATATCTGCGGCTGTAATGATTAACTCGCAGAACACTTTCATTGTAGAAACAAACACCAATCAGCACTAAATCAAAGGATTCGTTCGTGTCATTCCAGACCAGCATGAACTGACTTTGTTTCTTCTGTGGGACACAAACGGTGAAGTTTTGAGGAATGTACTGGCCACCGTTTTCCATATAAAAAAAAAATATGGATTGGGGCTGTTGAGCTCCAAAATGACAATAAAAGCATCATATTAGTTTCATTACAGGGATTCATATGATTTTTGCTAAAAATTCAAAGTGTTCTGAAGTCATATGATAGCTTTCTGTGATGAACAGACCAAAATTTAGATCTTTATTCACTGATAATCTTCCCCTTCAGTGCTCTGTTAAAGGATTAGTTCACTTCATAATTAAAATTTCCTGATAATTTACTCAACCCCATGTCATCCAAGATGTTCATGTCTTTCTTTCTTCAGTCGAAAAGAAATTAAGGTTTTTGAGGAAAACATTCCAGGATTTTTCTCCATATAGTGGACTTCAGTGGTTACCAACAGGTTGAAGGTCCAAATGTCAGTTTCAGTGCAGCTTCAAAGGGCTTTAAACGATACCAGACGAGGAATAAGGGTCTTATCTAGCAAAACGATCGGTCATTTTTGAAAAAAATACAAATGTATATGCTTTATAAACACAAATGATCACCTTGCACGTGCTTCCGCTTTCCGTATTCTTCAAAAAGCTTACGCTGTATGCGGTGCCGCGTTAAGCCTTCGCGGGGCCCTGGGCTAACGAACGCAAAGGGCAAAGGCGAACTCTAAATATGTTTCCATCATGTGCAGTTCATTTCGTTGAATAAAAAGTATCCACCCCAACGAGTGTACTAGTAACATTTATTCACATCTTGTGCAGTATCTTAAAATGTGCATACGTAGACGTTCAGAAAACCAATATTCGCAATCACCTGCTTTCAAATGGAGCGCCACTTAATAGACAGAACCGTAGATCACTGACAAGCCACGCAATATCGCGTTCATATCGCAGATGAATCGCCTTCGATAATGAACGCGATATTGCGTGGCTTGTCAGTGAACTACGGTTCTGTCTATTAAATGCCACTCCATTTGAAAGCAGGTGATGGCGATTTAGCGGTAATCAGGGAACCGGCTTTACTTACGAAATGCGCGTGACAATTGCATGCGATATATCGCCCAGCCCTAGGCTGTTGTACAGTACACACACGGTCCGTGCCATCACAAAAATTGGGCTGCACGCGGACAGGGAGTGCGGACATCCGCGAACCCTCCTGATGGCGAAAATTACGCGATGCGAACGCCCGAAGTATACCTTGGTGTTAAGCCCGTAATAGCGTATGCACGTGCATACCTTGCATACTCCACTGTCCTGGTTGTATTCCTGCGTGCGTGTCCGCTGCGCCTGTGACTCTTGATTTTAAAACGAAAAAGAGAATTGTCTCGGGGGCCCCCCAGTGTTCGGGGCCCTGGGCTGCAGCCCATGTTGCCCATTAGGATAACGCGGCCCTGGCTGTATGTCCTACGCCTTCCCTATTCTAGTTACGGGAAAAAACGGAACTGGCGCCCTGAATATTTAATCAAAAACCTTAATTTCTTTTTGACTGAAGAAAGAAAGACATGAACATCTTGGATGACATGGGGGTGAGTGAATTATCAGGAAAATTTTATTTGAAAGTGGACTAATCCTTTAATATGATTTTCGTCTTGTGAAAAAACTAAAAGGCGTATCTATATATTGTATTATGTTTCATACCGTTTATTTTTGTAACTATTTACGAGTTTTGGTACGAGTATACTCAACTGCATTCATGTACTGATAGTGAGAAAAAGAATGAGAAATGTTTAAGGAAACTTTGCGCATAGTTATGTATTTTTTTTCCCCTCGAACGGCTGGCCGCACCGGTGCGACCTCTGATTTTTTTTATTCGCACCATTGAGAAATTAGGTCGCACTCTAGAGCCCTGAATTCTGTCATTAATTATTCACCCTCATGTCGTTTCACACCCGTAAGACTTTCGTTCATCTTCAGAACACAAGATATTTCTGATGAAATCCGCGAGGTATATGACTCGACTATAGACCGCAATTTAACCGACACTTTCATGGTCCAAAAAGGTACTAAAGACATCGTTAAAACAGTCGACGTGACTGCAGTGGTTCAACCTTAAAGGGTTAGTTCACCCAAAAATGTAAATTCTGTCATTTATTACTCACCCTCATGCCGTTCCACACCCGTAAGACCTTCGTTAATCTTCAGAACACAAATTTAGATATTTTAGTTGAAATCCGATGGCTCAGTGAGGCCTACATAGGGAGCAATGTACACTTCCTCTCTCAAGATCCATAAAGGTACTAAAAACATATTTAAATCGGTTCATGTGAGTACAGTGGTTCAATATTAATATTATAAAGCGACGAAAATATTTTTGGAGCGCCAAAAAAACTAAATAACGACTTATTTAGTGATGGCCGATTTCAAAACATTGCTTCATGAAGCATCGGAACATTTAATGAATCAGTGTGTCGAACATGTGTGACTCCAGTGCACTGGGCCTGATTATGTAAGATAAGTTGGCAGGCTGCCCGTTCCGCCATGTGTTTTTTTGTTAAAGGCATCAGGGAGGAACCACAGAGCAGGTAGTTGCTTCAGCCAGAGAAATAAATAGCAGCAAACACTGTGGCCATTCATCTGCTGGTATTAATCATTCATACAGGAGGTGTGTTTCTTTCCCTCTTTAATCATTGACTGTCTATGCGGCGAACATATCTGCGGCTGTAATGATTAACTCGCAGAACACTTTCATTGTAGAAACAAACACCAATCAGCACTAAATCAAAGGATTCGTTCGTGTCATTCCAGACCAGCATGAACTGACTTTGTTTCTTCTGTGGGACACAAACGGTGAAGTTTTGAGGAATGTACTGGCCACCGTTTTCCATATAAAAAAAAAATATGGATTGGGGCTGTTGAGCTCCAAAATGACAATAAAAGCATCATATTAGTTTCATTACAGGGATTCATATGATTTTTGCTAAAAATTCAAAGTGTTCTGAAGTCATATGATAGCTTTCTGTGATGAACAGACCAAAATTTAGATCTTTATTCACTGATAATCTTCCCCTTCAGTGCTCTGTTAAAGGATTAGTTCACTTCATAATTAAAATTTCCTGATAATTTACTCAACCCCATGTCATCCAAGATGTTCATGTCTTTCTTTCTTCAGTCGAAAAGAAATTAAGGTTTTTGAGGAAAACATTCCAGGATTTTTCTCCATATAGTGGACTTCAGTGGTTACCAACAGGTTGAAGGTCCAAATGTCAGTTTCAGTGCAGCTTCAAAGGGCTCTACACGATCCCAAACGAGTAATAAGGGTCTTATCCACCAAAACAATGGGTAGTTTTCTTAAAAAAATAAAATGTATATACCTTTTAACCACAAATGCTCATCTTACACTGCTCTGCGATGTGTCACGCATGACGTGATCACGTTGGAAAGGTCACGCGTGACATAGGTAGAAGTGCCGTGGTAGGGCGAAGAACTCAATCTCATTTTCTCCTCCAACTTCAAAATCATCCAACATCGTTGTTTTACCTTTTTTTTTGTAAAGGCTGTTTGGTTTAGTCTTTGCATGTTCGCTTTGTGGACACTGGATCGGTACTTCCGCCTACATCACGCTTGACCTTTCCTACGTCATCACGTCATGCGTGGCGCATCGCAGAGCAGTGCAAGATGAGCATTTGTGGTTAGAAAATGGCCGATCGTTTTGCTAGATAAGACCCTTGTTCCAGTGTTGCCAAGTAGAATTGGGCTACTTTTACACTGTTGCCGCGGGTTGTTTTTCATGTCCGCGGGTTCAAGCGAACCCAAATAACATGATAATTAGCCCCTGGAATTCGCATTTTACCAGAGGGACCCCACCAAAATGCTGATTTTACCCCCTGGAATTCGATTTTTACCATGGGACCCCCCCCCCGAAACGTGATTGGGCTAGTTTTGAGTAGAAATTTGGCGGGTTTTGTTGTGAAAACCTGGCAACCCTGCCTTATTCCTTGTCTGGGATCGTGTAGAGCCCTTTAAAGCTGCACTGAAACTGCAGTTTGGACCTTCAACCTGTTGGTAACCACTGAAGTCCACTATATGGAGAAAAATCCTGGAATGTTTTCCTCAAAAACCTTAATTTCTTTTCGACTGAAGAAAGAAAGACATGAACATCTTGTTTGACATGGGGGTGAGTAAATTATCAGGAAATTTTAACTCGGAAGTGAACTAATAGTTTATATTCAGATGACACAAAATTCAGTCTGTTTTCAGCCCCTTGAGGGGATCTGACCAGCCTGTGTGTTCCTCGTGTGTCCAACAGGAGGCGGTCTTCATGGGCAATGGGGAGCAGTACATTTGGAAACCACCAGAAGAGGATGAGATCATCATGCCAGGGGTTCCTCAGCTGGAGAACGGACACAGCCATCCCACCGCCGTGGAGGTAACGTCTCCTTCGCTATCCCAGCACTGCAGACGGGGTGTGACATTTGAGTTTGCATAAAGGGATCAGATTGCAGACTTTGACATTTGACCCCTAAAAATCCAGGACCATTCGCATACATTTCTGACATCTTTTGGTCTGACCTTTGTCAGTCAATAAAGAGTGATTTCTGGCACAGGAAGTGAGTGGAATGATGGCTGCAGTTTGATAAATTGTGGCTATAGTGAGTGAGAGAGAAGGTTTGAGGCTTCTTTTTTTCCTCCCCCTCTCTTTCTCTCTTCCTGCTCTCTCTCTCGCTCTCTTTCTATCGATGGCTTGGTATGGCATAACTAACAGGCAGGTCAAAGGTCTGTAGACTGCGTTTGTTGACTGTCAGTTCAGGGTTGGTGTGAGGGAAGGAGGGAAGGAATATGAGAAGTGGGGAGAGGTCAGGACAGACATGCAGTCTGAGGCACTCTGGGTCAGCTTGTGTTTAATCAGCTTCCTGTGGCCAATCAAAATTTACAAGCTGGATTCAGTGTTTACAGCAAATGCATTCTGAAGAGTGCTAGATCCTATTAGGAAGTTACAAGAACCATTATCACTGCAAAAAAGAAAAGTCTTCATCAGTTTTGTCTTGTTTTCCAGTTGAAATATCTAAACCTCCTAAATATCAATAGCAGAATTGTGTAAGATAATAGTTTTAGACTGATAAATGATACTTTTTAAGTCTCTAAATTATTATCATGCCACAACAATTCAGTGAAAAGTTTAACTTCTGTTCTTAACTTTTAGAATTTGTGCCATTAAATGTACTTTTAAATGATATTCTGCACATGTTTTGTTCATTAGTAGTGTAACAGTATGCTGAACTCTTTTGGCTCAGATAGGAGTGTTGCCTGTTGTAACCATTGAGCTGCATACACTTCTCCACGCTCGTCACGTCTCTCTCACTTCTCTGCTCATTCCTTCTCTTGTCCAGACACGCCCAGTTGCATGTCATGAGGTGGGTGTGTGAGTGTGTGGGCGTGACACTGGCCCTCTGCTCCACTTTACTTCACACATTATACTGAACAAATAACATCCATGAACGTTTCTGAACATTATGATTTTAGATCAGAAATTGCATACAATACTGTTTAAAAGTTTGGGTCAGAAAGTTTCTTTTTTGCTTTTGCTCTTTTTTTTTCTTCAGCAAGGATGCATTTAATTGATCAAAAGTGACATTAAAGACATTTATAATGTTACAAAAGATTCTATTTTTTAAATAAATGCTGCTCTATTGAACTTTCTATTCACCAAAGGATCATGTGACATTGGAGTAATGATGATATTACATTTTTTTTAAATAATATTAAAAAAGTAATATTAAAATTACATTTTGAAATATATTCATATAGAAAAAAGTTGTTATAAATTGTAATAATATTTCACAATATTACTATTATATTGTTTTTAGTGTATTTCTGATTCAAATAAATGCAGCCTTGGTGAACAAGAAACTTCTTTCAAAAACATTAAAAATCAGTGAAAAAACTTTAGTGTATATGATAATAAATAAAAGGAATATGTATGTGTAATGTATAATAACCATAATAACTGATCACTATTTTACATTTTTAACGTTTGAAAACAATCATTTGACTTTTACTTTTTTTACCATTTTTTAAATAATTTTTAAAAAAATATATATTTTTTTGTTATTTTCAATGATTAGTTAGTTAGTTATTTTCAAAGTTAATTTCCATGGTTGTGCACTGTGACAAATTTTTACAAGTATTTCATGTTGTCAGGCGCTGTGTAGGCTGTATTAAGAGCACAATCGCAAATGATAACAAAAGGAGTAGTTAATAGTAAATTCCACTAAAAACATGTTGGAGAATCACAGGGAAGAAGCTCAGGAAATAACCGTGCTTAACATAAACAATACCAGACAATGAAACAAAGGAAACCAAGGGCTTTAAATGCAAGAGAGAGTAATCAACTGAACAGAAACAGGTGCGTAGAACTAATTAACAACCAAGGAATCTAACTAGGGAACACAGGCAAACCAGAACAGGGAAAACAGAACCAAAACATAATGAAACTAAACCAAAACAACATACATGTTACACATGTAGTTTCTCTGTGAGTTGTAAAAACTGCATGTATAATTATTAAACACAGAAACACACACACACACACACACACATATATATATATATATATGCAGAGCTTTATATCAACATATACTAATATAGGCTATACATTTTTCAGTTGTAGGCTTTTAGAAGGCATCTGAAATAATAAACTAAGTGCAATGTAGTGTCAAAAATACAGATTTTTCTATACATATTGATACTGAAATATCTGAAACACTTCCAATACTCATTTTTCCGCAGAATAGATACACGATACCAGCTGCGCTTTCTCACTCTCTCAAACCCGCCTCCCCTCACTCACTCCTTTCATTTGCTCCGGATCAATATTGTTGGCGTTACATTCCCGCAGTGCTCACACCCAAAGTGCGCGCACATTAACCGCCTCGTAGTACGGGCTCGTACTAAATTTAGTTATTTTTGCTGCTTATATTGCGCTTAAACAGTCAAATACACACAGAATAATGACAAAATGCCAGTCTTGGTGAGTATTCACATAAACAGTCAGTTATGTTTCAAGTGAACTTAAACATGCATGTGCAACAGTATAATTGATCTGTGCATCAGGTCTTAAAGTGACAGCAGCCTAATATACCTGCTGCCAAATTATGAGATTATATTAAAAAATATCTATATGACAGTCTTTCCTAATGGCTTCGATGTCAAAATTGTGGCCAGTGAGAATGCTGAGTGGCTAGTAACTTTGGAAAACCACTAGCCACAGTGGCTGGTGAGCAAAAGAGTTCATGTCAAGCCCTT
>RJVU01029436.1:864757-901753 GCA_003731715.1 Anabarilius grahami
ATTATTACAATTTAAAATAACTGTGTACTATTTAAATATATTTGACAAAGTAATTTATTCCTGTGATGCAAAGCTGAATTTTCAGCATCGTTACTCCAGTCTTCAGTGTCACGTGATCCTTCAGAAATCATTCTAATATGCTGATCTGCTGCTCAAGAAACATTTATGATTATTTTCAATGTTGAAAACAGTGCATTTTTTTTTCAGGATTCCTTGATGAATAGAAAGTTCAAAAGAACAGCATTTATCTGAAATACAAAGCTTCTGTAGCATTATACACTACCGTTCAAAAGTTTGGGGTCAGTAGGAATTTTTATTTTTATTTTTTTGAAAAGAAATGAAAGAAATGAATACTTTTATTCAGCAAGGATGCATTAAATCAATCAAAAGTGGCAGTAAAGACATTTATAATGTTACAAAAGATTCGATTTCAGATAAACACTGTTCTTTTGAACTTTCTATTCATCAAATAATCCTGAAAAAAAATATTGTACACAAATATTTTGTACAATTGTACACATTAAATGTTTCTTGAGCAGCAGATCAGCATATTAGAATGATTTCTGAAGGATCATGTGACACTGAAGACTGGAGTAATGATGCTGAAAATTCAGCTTTGCATCACAGGAATAAATTACTTTGTGAAATATATTCAAATAGAAAACAGTTATTTTAAATTGTAATAATATTTCACAATATTACTGTTTTTTTACTGTATTCTTAATTAAATAAATGTAGCCTTGGTGAGCAGACGAAACTTTTTTTAAAAACATTACAAATCTTAGTGGTTCCAAACTTTTGGACTGTACTGTATATATTTAAAAAAAATCTCTTGACAGACTAAATGACATTTGTACATATTTGAAATAAAAGATATAGGTTGTACTGAATGCCAGTTTGCTTATTTTGCTCAATATAAGGATTTTTTAAGTCCACGTCATGCAAACAAGAAACTGCTTTTTTCGCGTTCTGTTGTTCCATTGTTGACGAGAGCTGTCGTTCCAACCACACAACTTTGAAAAGCTGTTTGCGAATGTTCGTTGGAACTATGGTTTCGGGAAACACCGACTCGTGTAGCCATAATGATAGAGACGGAACTTGTGACCATAGTTGGCTAACAATGCTTTTGGGAAACACACCAATGTTTAGTAAATGTGGCCCATAATATCTTAAGTAACTTTGCTTCTCATGATAAATGCATCTTGATTTAAAAATGTTTTGTACTGAAAAACAAGTCAAAAATGCTGAGTAAGAAAATGATTTTTTGCAGTGTAATGATAGTTCACTGCAGGGTTAAAATCAGTATGACTGTATGACTTACTGTAGCACAGGAGAGTTTGGATCTGACATAAAATCAGGATTGTACACACTGTGGGTCAGTCCCACTGCCGTGTGAGCACTACCTGCAGATTAACACAGGGATCACATGAGACATCAGCTTAACCCCCCTTCACACTGAAAACACACCTGACTGGTTCTCTCAGCTTGAGACTGCCGTCCACCACCACAGTGTTAGTTTAGCTGAAACAGAATACCGAGTTAACTTCTCTTTTTTCCACCTTAAACATTATGTTTGCAGAGTGACAGTTAAGGTGGTGTACATACAGTATGTGTGGTCATTTTTCAGTATGCACGTAACTTACAGTCAGGCTCAGGCGGAATCTGCAGATATTTTTGCACTGATCTCGGAGAAGAATCTGCAGAATTGTGGATTTAAAGGCGATAAAATGAGCTACAAAGCCACCTGGTTACCTGAATGCATTACATACGATTTTTTTTACTTTACAATAAAATACATTCTTTTTTTATTATATTAAAATTTTTAAATTATATATTTTTTTTTTATATACACTAACATTCAAAAGTTTGGTTTCTCTAAGATTTTTTTATGTTTTTTTTAAGAAGTCTATTATTTTTCAGCATTTATTTGATCAAAAATACAGTAAAAACAGTAATAATCTTAAGTATTATACCAATTTAAAAGAACTCTTTTCTGTTTTAATATATTTTAAAATGTAAGGTTTTCCTAGCTGAATATTCAGCAGCTATTAATTTTTTGTGGAATCCATGATAAGTTTTTTTAAAAGGTTCTTTGATTAATAGAAAATGTAAAAGAACAGCATTTTTGTAACATTATAAATGTACTTACTGTCATCAACTGAATTAATAAAAAATAAAAAAAAATGTAGGGATGCACAGATGTGAACATTTTGGCCGATACCGATAATCCTTTATATTTGAAAGCCGATAACCAATATATTGGCCGATAAATCTAAATCCAATTTTTAATAACATTTTTGAGAGCCTGATTAAAAAAACAAAAGTCTTACCATTAAAAGCCATGTCCAAAGCACACAATTATAATGTTCTTATTATAATATTATGTAGTCTATATGACAAACTTGCACTGTACATGTTGCATTTAATTGTATTTTTCCTTTTTGAAGTGATTTCAAACATATTTCAATTCATAACCATCATGGTGGACAGTGCGCATCTGAAGTGTCTCACCTGAAGGAAATAATCCATTATTTATCAGCTTTAATATATCGACCAAATTGTCTTATCAGGCCGATAACATTAACATTAAAAATGAACATATATCGGCTGATACCGATATGGTGGCCGATATTCGTGCATCCCTAAAAAATGTCTTACTGACCCCAAACTTTTGAACGATAGTGTGTATATATCTATAATTATACCATTATTATTTACAGTAAATACATATAATATTAAACATAATGATTTATATAAAGTATATACAAATATCTAATAAAGAAAACGGCTAAATACTTGATATATAAACACTTTGGCAAAGTTTTCTGTGGAGTTTTGCAGGTTCAGATTCCGTGTGGGCCTTCTTAAAGGTCACTTTATGACTGTGTAAGTGCATTAGCTCTTAATTTCTTTAGTTTTCTGTTATTTTGTCTATAGCATGCCACTTCTGCTCAATCTTTGGATGTCAGGTAGTTTTAGTGATATGCCATTCGTTTCTCACACAATTTGAATTTTTTTTGTTTGCAATATTAACGGAATGGAAAGTAGTAAAAACGGCAAAACAAGATTGTCTCGGGATGCCTCAGCCTAGCTGGTTAACATGTCATTTTCAATGGCCATTGTTAACATGGGAGTTTATGAGGCTTGTAGCGTCAGTGTGCTGGAACATTGCGGTGTGAGCACAGAGGGCAATAAAGGCTTCCAGTTTGGCCGGGGCCGCTCTCGATCCACTGCTCTCAGGTCAGTGTGAGCCAGCACTGCTCCCCGGCTCACTGGGCCTCCGACTGGCTTAGCCGCCAGCAGCATTTCATGGAGACAGTGTCCAAGGAAAACACAGCACAAGGCTTATGGTTGCTAGTAAATGTCTTTTGGAAGGACGTCTCATATTCTGGGCTGTCTGTGCGACTTGATCCTATTGTAAACAATGCCTTTCCCACATGCATTATGGGAGCTTGGATTAGGATCGGGGAAAATAATAGCACAATGGAGCAACCTTTGCAAGGGGAAACCATTTGAGATGATCCCCGAAGACTTCCAAGGCCCATCAGCATGAAATAAAACAACTCCAATGCATGGTTGGTGATTTTTACAACACTGCGTATGCAGATCAGTAAAGTCTATTGGAGGGCTACAGGAAAGGCCCAGAGGAAAGGGATTTGGGGACTCGAGAGGGCCAAATTATCAGCTCAGGGATGGATAGATGGAGTTCATTAAGGATAAATAACCAAGACACTGTCCTCATCCATGTCACACGCAACCTCTGGTGAGAAACGTTGGGTTTGTCATGTCAGTTTTAATATATACTCAGATGAAAGATTTTTATGGCACTCTATTTTCTTATAAAATTGTATTGGTTGACTCCACTTGTAGCAACATGTTCAGAAAGCTACTATCACTGCCATTCACGTGTTCCACTGTTCTGTTCAAGTAGGCTGCAACTATTTCCTTGCTTGCAATGCATGCTTCTGAAAACAAAAGCTCTCGTTTTTTCTTTATCCTCTCTGGTGCATCAAATATAATGTATAATTCATACCCGTGCCTCACACTATAAGACATAGTGCCAAAAAAAAAAATTACAAAAAAATTACGGAATACCGGTCACCAAATGGGAAGAGGAGACACAACAGACTGCTGCTGCTGCTGAGAGGTCATGGATCGTCTCAGGGAGCACAAAGCACATATCTGGTCCAGGACTTGTCCAAAACAGTGGGGATCTGGTCTCACAGCAACTGTAGGCCCTCTCTGCCACTATTAACATGTGTCCTTGAGACTTGACGTTTGCCATATTGAGGGAGGAAGTGTGCTCCACTTTAGCTTTGGCTTGGCGGTTTCTCCCACTCCTGAATCTGTCCTTCTAGCACAGGGCTCGCTTTGTATAGTGGGGCGGATCGGTGCTTTTGATGTTGTCGCTTCTGAGAAAGGCTGGGAGAAGCAATCGTCCATTGTTTTTGTCGAAAACGAGGGTGTGATTTGTACAGATTGCACAAGGGTTTACTGGTTTTTAGAGGCAGAGAAATGACAGGCCTGAAGTATGATATTTATTGGCAAGTGTGTAAATATCTATTAAAAATCCATCTGCTTGCGTTAAACAGACGACATACATTGACGTGATGCTTCTCGTTCACCCAAAAAACAAAAATGGACATTCTACCGTAATGAAACAGACCAAATCGCATGTATATAGAGCATACTGCAATGCAACATAACTATATTATGAAAAGAAAAGCTCTGGTATTGATGTTTTAAAAAGCAATGAAAGGTTTCTACTTCTGCTGTTTAGGTTGTATGTTGTGAAGTGTGTACTTAGTAACACTGCTTCCCCAGCATATGTCCTTGGCTTAACGGAGTTTATGTGTGGGTCCACCCAAAGTGTAACACAGAGTATGGTGTATAAAAAAAATATCTGTTTAGTAATATTCTGTGCAAAAGATTGTAATGTTTTCTATAAAAAAAAAAAAATCATTCATATGAATATTTGTTTTTACTTTTTTAATAAAGTTGCACCTTATGACTGGTTGTGTGCTGATTATTTTTACAGTAATAAAGGATGTGTGTTTATTATTATTGGAGAATGAGCTTTTGAAAAAGCTTTTGTTGATGAGTAAGGTTTTTAAAAGTGTAAAGAAAAAAACATAATGGAGATATAATTAATTTTGAAGTTTTATTAAGTGTTAACAATGAGACTATGTGGTTTTTATAATCAATTAAAACTGCTTTTTTCATTTTTTACAAGATGGACAAAATTTGTCACCAAAAAAAGTCATTCGGTTTAACCAAAATTTCGGTTTTACCGAATGACACTTTTGGTTATACCGAATGACGATATTTTCAGACAATGCTAACAGGCTGATATCTAGCTACCAAGCAAAAAGACAATCAAACATTTTATATTTAGTTCAAGTTTTTTTAAATATTACTACATTTTCCATGTTTTACAGCGGTTGTACCGAATGACCTGATGTTTCGGGACATGCGTACGAGCAAGTGAAAACATGAATTTTTCAAATAGTTAAAAGAGAGTTAGTTACTTTGCTTCACGACCATGTGGTCCATTGCAGGTGTCTGAATGATGTAACATCCTGTCACATGATATTGACCGCATGACTTGATCCAAAATGATCCCTTTATATTGGTTACTCCGAATAACATAAATGTTCTCATAACAAATAAACGACTTCTACACATAATTTTAATACCATATGTTGATATATGATGTTATAAAATCATGCCAGAATAAAAAATATATACATTATTACATTTGAAGATATTTTAATCACAAATGAAATGTCTGTATTGGTCTTTGGACGGTTAAACCGAATGACACTTCAAAATCCCTTTATATGTAGCAAAATATAATTAAAACCTTTTGGATTCAATAAAAGAGATCTAGTTGTACTACCTTACATACTTTGGATGTCATATCTTTGTTTTTTTTATTATTATTAAGACCTTTGGACCAAAAAAAAAAAAAAAAAAAANACAAAAAAAAAAAAAAAAAAGACGCGTCATGTCATTGACCCTGATCAGTTTTTAAGGTGGTAGAACACATTATATAAAATACTTGTAAAATATTGCACAAATACAGACATTTCTAGAAGTAACAATGGTCCACAAAATGTAAAAAAAGCATATAAAGCATTTTGAGTGAGAACTGCACATAGGGTGGTGGTTTTGAATCTTACACTGGTTTGCTTTAGGATGGTCTCCCAGCCTGGTAAAGCTGTTACTCAGCTGATTTTTCACAGTCTGACCGGGTGAAACGTGCCGGAAACCCTTCTAAAAACAGCCTGACAGGCCGACTAAAACCAGCAAACCAGTTTAGACTGGTTTGAGATGTGTGTGTGTGTGTGTGTTTAGCACTGAAGCTATCGCGGATACTCTTTAAAAGTATTTCCCAGTCATGTTTGTATTGTTTTGCGTTAGACGAGTTAATATTTTCATTATTTTTCTCGCCGCATAGACATTCAAACCGAGAAACAATTCGTTTTAAAAAGTGCGTCAATTTTTACCGTTTTTTTTTTTTTTTTTCTCTCTCTTCCTCTCAGTCTGTACCGGCCGGCAAACCATCATCGAGACACACCCCCTAAACTCTCAAAAAAAAATCATTCCGACGTTTCGCGACCGACCAATCAGCTGCAGACCTGCGATGGCCGCGTGCCTAAATAGAATGTTTATGTATGTCGAGAGCCAATCAGAATCAATGAGGGGAGTGGCCGTGCGAATCTCGCCTGGCTGCACGCGCAGGATAGAGTGGGCGTGGCGTCAGGCTCGGCGAGAGAGAAAAGCAAAACAATCATTTTTATCCCCTTTACCGGCTGCTTTTAGTGTCCGTAGTGAAATACGCTCTCGGCAGAGAGTCGTAGTCCACACAATACTGTTAAATGCATCTTTTCCCGCTCAGCACTAAAATCTGGTGATTTTGTTAAGTCACATTTGATTCAGGTTGAAAATGACTTCCAAACGGCTTCTCGAGCAGCCTCGAGCCGGCGACAGCACGCACGAGGGGGGCTGCGCCGGGCAGCGCGAGCCTGTCATTGGAAAAGCGCTGCATGAAGGTGCTGTAAGGAATTTTGGCAAAGAAATCTCTCCAAATGGACATTACTATACCTCAGCGAGAGAGAGGCACTACATTCATAAGAAAGTAAGTGACGCTTTTGCATACGTTCACTTATTTGCTTTACAGTTTGCTGCAGTCTATAAACAAGTTTATATTTATAAACAAGACTGGGGGCAGTTATGGTGCAGTTGTACGATGACAGCTCGGTTTTTCGATTAAAACTCACGTTTGCGTGGAGAAACTGCAGTTTAATTTAATCGGTGCAGTTATACTGTCGTCGACGAGGCGGTAACTGTTTTTGCACAAAAATGGCGACTTAACTTGCATGTTCAAAGTTTAAACGGAAAAAAAAAAAAAAAACAGGGGGTTGGTACATTTAACCGATTCACCCCTCCCCCATAGTGTATCTAACTCGAGCTGAAGCCGGTGGAAGGGTTTGTTTTTACAGGAACACCGCTTGTATGTTCCTCTCAGCGTCGCCTGATGGCTTTCTAGGAGTTACTGGTCGAAAAAAGAAGTGTTTCCATATGCAACTTACGTGTTTAAGGAAAATAAGGTGACTTTATTATAGTCACAGTTGGTTTATGCATTGCTTATGGATGAAGTAACAATATGCGTCGTTTAATTCCTTCGAACGCATGAGCGTTCACTTTAGAACTGCGTTTAATTTCGCTGTGTTCTGTAGAGTGTAGGAGTTCTGGACACGCCCCCTTCTATGATGACGCGTCACAGAATGTATCTGCTCTGTTGTGACCGTGCACTTGACCGATATGAGCTGTGCTGGCAATGCAACACATGCACGACTGCAATGGTTTGGGGCGTGCGCGTGCATTTATTGAAACCCATTCAGACTATCAAGAAGTATAATATATTTATGATTTCATATTTTTAAGAAAAAAAACCGCTTGGTTTTAGAGCTATGCAGTTAAAATTATAATCCATTATTTATAAGGGAGATCAAGAATAGGGAGGCTACTGGTTGACAGTCATATTATGAATTGCAGGATTCTTCATAAAGTAAAGAAAAAGTTTAATCTGAGGCTCTAGATTTTAGATAAAGAACAATCAGTATTGAAGTTTTATTGCTTTTGGTCAATGTTTTTTTAGAGGATAAACAAAGTTTTAGCATAGATCAGTTGTTTTCAACATCTTTGACTCGACTTACCGTTGTCCAACACAATATAATTTTTTTTAATTTAGTATTATAAGCAGTTAATTAAGTCAATTAGATTATTTTGTGATTCCAAAGGTTTCAAGATCTGTATGTTTATCGATAAAAATACCAGTTTAATGAGGTGGAATTTGATGTTGATTTTGTGTTTTTTAGCATTTTAATTTAGATCAGAGCTTGGTTATTTTGATATACAGTCAAACCAAAAATTATTCCGACATTTTTGACATTTTTGATATATTTTTACTAGTGGGTGCAGGACAAAATAAAGTAAACTGTGACATATTGTACCCAAAAATTCTTCATACAGTGGGCTACCAGTAAAATTGATCAAAATTTGGGACCAAAAATGATTCAGACACTTTGACCTGACCATGTTTTGCTTAAGTGTTATCTGACATAATTAAGATTTTTTTTTTCTGACAGTTCTTGTCATATTTTATTACCATTTTTTAAACTATAGTGAATAAACTGTATTAATGAATGAAATGTTCAAGGTGTCTGAATACATTTTGGTTTGACTGTATAATAATAGCAACATATTAATTTAAATGTTTTTGAGTAATCTTGGAAGTAATTCTTTCCAGGAAAACGGACCAAAATTATTCATGACTCATCTTGGGAGTTGGACTATCAACATTTTTGATTAGATATTCTTTCCAGAAAGAGAATGTCCCTATTACCACCTGCTACTGACTAGCTATAGCAAATCATGATTAACATTTGGCTTTTTAAAGGGACAAGCCCTTCAACATGTCCCGTTCCTATTTGTTTCTGTTTCAAAAGGACATCAACACAGAGAGAAAACTATTCTTGTCAAGCCATTTATTGATCCAAACAGCCATCCTAAATAATATAACCAAAAAAATTATACTTTGTGATTAAGACCCTGTCTCGGTCATAACACATGTGCTGTCTGGTAAACCAGAAGTATATCTGTTTTTTTTCTTCTCAGTTTGCATGTGGCAGAGAAGAGGACGAACAGAGCTCAGGTGGGGTCCTTAAACACGGCTGTCCTGCTCATCGCCTGATCTTGAATGGCATCAGGCTACAAGACCAAACCCACATGGAGGCTCTGAGCCTGGTGAGAGGGCCTGGGGAGCCGGGATGTCGCCTTCCATCTCCCGAGACAGCACACCCGCACACGTCCTCCATCATCCCCGTCCCGCATGACAGGTCAGTTCTGAATGTTGCCACTGAACTCATCCCATCACTACAGAGAGCATTGTGCAGATTGGCACAGTTTGGCTGATATGGTAGTTATTATTAATGCATATATAGTATGAAATTCAATGTGTGTTGTATGCAAATACACTACTAGTCAAACGTTTTTTTTTTTTTTTCATAAATGTTCTTAAATTAGTTTTATGGATACATAAATGTGCCTATATATGATTGTTTCTATAAAACTAAAATACTTAAATAATATTATAAATTTTTTTGATCAATTATATATTATTTAATGGATATGTTATATATTATTAATAGATAAGTTTGACCAGACAGTGAAGGAATGTGAACTGTGAACTCTTTCCCAGAATGTACCTCATGAAGTTGATTTAGTTAATATAATTTCATATTTTCTAGTCACTTCCCAAACTTCTGTTTGTGTTGTTTAATAGTTTTGATGTCTTTTCTATTATTCCAAAAATGTGGACAATTATTATAATATAGTGCAACAGTCATGTTCCGGAACTAAAAGCCATATTCATTTTCTACATAAGGAAATTGATTACTTATTGATAACTTATAAATGTTTAAAGATGGCATCTGTTCGCATAATTTCTACTTTTTAAATAATCGTGCTTATCAGCTGAATTTGTGGTAAATAACTACAGTATCCATGATGCTGTACAAAAATTCCACCAGTCGTGGTGAGCTAATTGCATCAAAATAGCTTGCAGGGAATGGCTACTCCCATGAAGCACGGCAAATGACGTAATCAAGTCATAATCAAATACTGTGTGTGTGTGTATATATATATATATATTACACAGATCAGGCATAACATTATGAGCACTGACAGGTGAAGTGAATAACACTGATTATCTCTTCATCACAGCACCTGTTAGTGGGTGGGATATATTAGGCAGCAAGTGAACATTTTGTCCTCAATTTGATGTGTTAGAAGCAGGAAAAATGGGTAAGCGTTAGGATTTGAGCGAGTTTGACGAGAGCCAAATTGTGGCATCTCAAAAACTGCAGCTCTTGTGGGGTGTTCCTGGTCTGCAGTGGTCAGTATCTATCAAAAGTGGTCCAAGGAAGGAACAGTGGTGAACCGGCGACAGTGATGCACGTGGGGAGCGAAGGCTGGCCCGTGTGGTCCGATCCAACAGACGAGCTACTGTAGCTCAAAATGCTCAAGAAGTTAATGCTGGTTCTGATAGAAAGGTGTCAGAATACACAGTGCATCACAGTTTGTTGCGTATGGGGCTGCATAGCTGCAGACCAGTCAGGGTGCCCATGCTGACCCCTGTCCACCGCCGAAAGTGCCAACAATGGACACGGAGCAATGGAAGAAGGTGGTCAGGTCTGATGAATCACGGTTTCTTTTACATCATGTGGATGGCCGGGTGCGTGTGCGTCGCTTACCTGGGGAACACATGGCACCAGGATGCACTTAGCATCCTAAGCATTGTTGCAGACCATATACACCCTTTCATGGAAACGGTATTCCCTGGTGGCTGTGGCCTCTTTCAGCAGGATAATGCACCCTGATAAAAAGCAAAAATGGTTCAGGAATGGTTTGAGGAGCACAACAACGAGTTTGAGGTGTTGACTTGGCCTCCAAATTCCCCAGATCTCAATCCAATCGAGCATCTGTGGGATGTGCTGAAAAAACAAGTCCGATCCATGGAGGCTCCACCTCGCAACTTACAGGACTTAAAGGATCTGCTGCTGACATCTTGGTGCAGATACCACAGCACACCTTCAGGGGTCTAGTGGAGTCCATGCCTGGACAGGTCAGGGCTGTTTTGGCAGCAAAACACAATATTAGGAAAGTGGTCAAAATGTTATGCCTGATTGGTGTACACTCCTGGGCAAAAAAAAAAGGGCCAAGCCAAAAGTGGCAAAATATTTAGTGGTCTTTTAATGGTCTTAACCCTTCTAATCACAAATCACTGGTCAGGAAATTAACAAGAATTGCACAAATACTGTAGATAAAGTAACTTAGCACAGAATAGCCTTCCCCAACTTGCAGACAACTTTTTACAGGAAGAAGAGTCAGTGTTATTTCTTCAAACAGTTCATGAGTAGTTGAAAAATGTATCTCAGTTAGTTTGAGTTTAATGTAAGACCAAATATTTAATATAGAGTTCAAATCTGGACTCTGACCAAGGCCAAAACATGAGCCTGGTGGACTTAACATAGAACATAAAATATAGAATTAAATAACATCTGATTATTCATACAACTTTTCAGTTGTGGGAAATGCAATATTCTCCTGTAATCCAAAGCATTGAATGACTTTTCACAGTGAAGTAGCTCACCAGTACCAGCAGCTAAAAAGCCTCCCCACACAATGACACATCTTCCTTCAAGCTTCACTGTGGTAGAGATGCATTTATTATTATTATTATATTTCTCACCAGATTTTCGAAGACACCACTCTGGAGCATCACCATGCAACTTGTGTTTCATTGATTCATCACTCCACACAACTCCGCTGAACCACTCTCAATCAAACTTCCCATATTCTGCCAAAAACTTTATTCTGTCTTTGATATTTTTCTGAGACAGCAGTGGCTATTTAAGCAGTGTATTTACCTAAATTTTGTCCTGAACAATAATTTGTGGTTAAGACAATTAAAAGCTTAGTGTGTAGCCTTTTTTGGCTTGGCCCTTTTTTTTGCCCAGGAGTGTAGAGGCTAAATGAGTAGCTTTATATTTCATCATTGTTTTTAATTTGATTATATCATTCGCAATCCTTCATGGGATTGTAGTTCATTCCCTCATTAAGGCTGTGTTCACACTTGGCATGTTTGGTTTGATTAAAACGAACTCTGGTGCAATTGCTCTGTTAGTGTGGTTCACTTGAATGAGTGTGAACGCTGCCATCGGAATCTTGGTGCGCACCAAACAAATGGACAGAGAACCCTGAAAAGATGGGTTTCGGTCTGCGTCCAAACGAACTCTGGTGCGGTTTTGACTGAAATATAGGGTGCTTTTACACTTGTCATGTTTGGTTCGATTAAAACGAACCCTGGTGCGATTGCTCGGTTAGTGCGGTTCATTTGAACATATGTGAACGCTGCCATCCGAACCCTGGTGCGCACCAAACAAGCGGACTGAGACCGCTGAAAAGATGGGTCTCGGTCAGCTTCCAAACAAACTCTGGTGCGGTTCGAATGATATATGAATGCAACACGGACCAAAGACATGTAAACGAACCAAAAACAGAAAGATGAGACCCTAAAAAGGACAGAATCCTCACGCATATCGGTTTTTCTCGTCATAGTCGCGAGTTTGCCCATCACAGGCATCAGACGCGCGTCTCAGCAGATCGTTTGTATGTGTGACAGATGGATTCCCGCCGCTGTTTTGACTTTTTTCGCATTTTATAAGCTCCTCACGAGTTCCCAGCTGGCCAAAATACCATCATATGCAGGCTACACACACACACAACAATTTACCTCAGCACACACACAGCATTGTTTTGGATGTTCGGTAAGTTCCGTCTCAAAATTGGCAATACGTCATAAAATCCGACCAATCACGTTGTGAATGTATCCCTATGCCTTAAGGTTCGGTATCTTATGGTTCGGTGATAAAATTGCCAATCTGAACGCTAATCGGACCAGGACTAAATGTTTTTTTTTTTCTTTTTTGTTCCGTACCAAATGAAGCAAACGAACCGAACTACAAGTGTGAACGCACCCATAAACGCAACATGGACCAAAGACATATAAACGAACCAAAAACAGGACACAATGTCGCAAGATGTGACCCTAAAAAGGAAAGAATGCTCAAGAATACCTGTTTTTCTCATCATAGTCTCAATGTTGGCCATCACAGTTCGTTACAGGCATCAGCACCGCATCTCCTTGCTGCAGATCTTCATTTGTGTGTGTGACGGAGGGATTCCTGCCGCTGTTTTGACTCCTTTACACATTTTATAAGCTCTGCACGAGTTGTCAGCTCCGTCATATGTACACACATACAGCGAGCGCATTTAGCCCAGCACAGCATTGTTTTGGATGTTCCGTCACAAAGTATTTAATGCCATAAAGGCCGTTTGTTATCTTTAGGTTTGGTGTTAAAAATGGCAGTGTGAACGCTAAGCGAACCAGGACATATGTATCATTTTCTTTTTTGGTCCAGGCCAAATAAAACCAAGAGAACCGAACTACATGTGTGAACACAACCTGAAGCCATTAAGTGCACAGTCTCGAACCTTTGTCTTTTTGTCCAGTTTTCAAGTACTTTTTTGCTTCAAATAAAGATGTGTAATGTTGTGATTCACCTCGTAGCTGGTTGGTTTGGTTCATCGCTTATATAGGAAAAAATTAATAGAAAAATTACTTCCGATCCAACGCTGCTGAAAAATTGGGCGGACACTAAAGCCCTATTTAATATATGAGTAGGTGTGTCCAAACTTTTGAATGGTTTTAGTAGTTTATTACAGCTGTCATTCACATGCAGTAGAGCAAGTTAAGCTGTGTTGAATCAATCAAACCAGGCATAAAGGAAACAAGTTTTTTTTTGTTTTTTGTTTTTTTTTATTGGCCCAGTCTGTTTAAAATTAGAATGAGTGTTTCTTGATCGGACATGTTTTAATCTGCTCATTGGTTAAACTATCATTCCGATTGCTTGCGTTCAATTGCTTACAAACCTTTATGGTGAACTGGATTCAATTCAAAGCCAGTGGCTTTTTCAGCACTACCATGACCCTCAGCATACCAGAGGCTGATAGTAATGTGATGGCACAGGATGGTTGGTGTGGAGGAGACAGACGGGCCGCTTGGTCAGGATTCAGTCAGTGTTAATGTAACCTTCATTTTTGGTGTGATTATAAGGAATGTCTGATCAAATGTAGAATCCTGTCTTTGTTTCTGTCTTTCTCAGTTTATCTGTTGTTTTCTTTTTTGTTTGTTGTATTTCATACTCCCATTCTTTCATTCTCATCATTTCTTTCTTTCTTAGATCATAATGTGAATAGTTTACCCAAAAATAAAACATTATGTCAACATTTACACATTCTCATGTAAGTAAAAAAGAAAAGTGTTAAGCAAATTATTTAAAATTTTTGGTTCAGAAGAAGGATCTTTGGGTGAACTATCCAGTTTGACGGACATACCTACCAGTCCAGACCAGGTTGATTATTAAATGGGACTGAAGATTGTTTAAGAGACCGAAAGGTGATTTATAATCTATTTTGTATATATGCACAAACCATCATCAGCAAAAATAAATAGTTAGCTTTGAGTCAATGTGGGTGCGTGGGATGCTTTTCAGAATGTGAATTGACAATGAATTTGTCTGTGTTTATCCAAATGCGCTGATATGGCAAGTTCAGGCAAATTACTGTGACTATATTTACAATGAGGCTTTTATAATGTTCACTGAATTTATGACTTACTGAGTACTAGTACTCTGTACACAGTCATATAGTTATTTTTGAACAGGTTTCTTGAAGGTTTCCCCTGTCTGCCATTGGTTACCTAAACAGTTAGCCCCGCCCCAAACTCACATCATTGGTTGAGCTGTTGCTGTGTCGGGCTGGTCGAGAGACTTAAACAATCAGAGCATATTAAACTGGGACAGAAGAAAGTATTTTAACATAAAAACAATATGCATTACCTTTCATTTGCATATTTCATATTATTTTCTAAAATTAGTTTAAAAGGATTTATTATCCCACTTATTATTCGGTCAGTAGTATTGCAGTAATAACTGTGAAGCTAAGTTGTCACTTTGTTTTTGTACATTATGTCAATGTGGCCTAGATTTTAATTTTAAATGATACCTGGAGTTCATTCTCCCTGGGGGTTTGTAAATATATGCAAAACTCTCAGATATTCAGGCAAATGGCTTTTACCTTTACAGCAGTTTTACAGTGAGAAATGCTGTTGTTTGTCTGATAAACCCAACACAAGCTCTACCTGTCACATTTTATGACCCCTCCATAACTTTTATTCACCTGCGGCTTTCTTTCCCTGCTATACATCTGTCAGTTTTCCGTCTTTTATGTGTGTTTATATGTGCTTGGCAAGTGTCTCAGGGTTTTATGGTCCAAAACTTTAGGGAGAAGAAATTACAGTACATAACTGTACATGTTTTGATTATTATTCTATACATATTAACATGTTCAATTCATTGTCTCCAATTAATAATTAAAATAAAAAAAGGAGTGCCATTTATCTACCATATCATGCATTAATAATATTAATAATATTAATAATGACCCTAATGGCCTTTTGCTTTTAAATTTTCACAAAACATTAGAGTATTATATGGAAGCTTGTTTCCGCCATGAATTAAAACAAGATAATGGCGACTTTTTTTCTCACAATTTCAATATGAAGTCGCAATTGCGAGTTTGAGATATCGCAATTCTGACTTTTTTTTTTCTTAATTGCAAGTTTATATCATGCAATTCTGACTTTATAACTCGAAATTGCAAGTTTATATCACGCAATTCTGAGGAAAAAAGTCAGAATTGTGAGATGGAAATTTGCAATTGCCAGAAAAGAGTCAGAATTTTGAGATAAAAAGTCACAATTACATTTTTTATTCAATGGCAAAAATAAGCTTCCATATAGTATTGTCATCAAAATCATTTATGAAATGAAATAAATTGGTTTTTGGAGTCAACCCGTTTCATTTTATGTATGAAGAACTTACCCATTAATATTATTAAAGTCGGCATGAAACGGGACTTGCGTTGCTATAGTATTTTCTTTCCTATTGTTACGTAAATCAGAGTAAAACGGCTTCACAAACAAGAAAAAATGTTGGGCGGGGCTTGATTTTGTCCATGGGGAATTGATTGGATGGTGGTGGTTTGCTATTGGTGGATGTCATGTGAGTGACAGGTTGCCCTGCCCTCGCAATAATTAGCAGTAAATTAAGAGTTTATTGAGGCAAAAGTTATAGTTAATAGTGAATATGTGTCCCCATACCAAAGTGTTACCATCATTTACAATAAATACTGCAATATTTCATAAAAAATAAGAATTGTTCATTTTGATTGTGAATTTTTCATGGTTACTTTTTGTTTTTTTGGCCATTGAAATAAATCTCTATATTAGTTACACCCAGTTGTAAATTGTTACACACTGTATTCTAGAGTGCAGTATGCAGTATGCTCATGCTGAGCTATTTCTCTTGAGTGAAGGAACTGCAACACCTTTTGCAAATGTGATGTCATCTAGATGGTACTTGGAGGACTAGACATTGTTCACATTTAGTCCTGAGACTAATACAAGCTCCTCAGCCATGCAGCCAAGTTTGCGTTTGATATGTGCAGGATAAATATTTGACTACGCCTGATGAACCTCACAATTCAAGTCTGGGGCATTACAGATTCACACAGATGTAGTGCACTGAGCAAATACTTAAATAATTGAGTGTGCTTGAGCTTGCATGTATGTATGTGTGTATATATGAGATAAGGACTGGTGACCATGCACTTCTTGAGTACCTCTACACACATTAGTCTTTCATTGACATGTCCAGGCTTGCCTGAGAAATCAGTCAAAAGTCTCTGCTTTACACTGTGGTTGATAGGTCACACTGGCAACAAGTCTACGCTTGAATCTACTTCGTCTAAAGTAAACTGACAGACAAAAGCCAAGGTGGAAGATAGAAAGCCCAGCAGATTGAAACCCTCACTTTTTGAATTTTCAATGTCTTGTATCTACTTGTGCAACCCTCAGAAATGAAATGTAGTAAAAAGGTGAAGTCAGCAAATTGAGGTTTCATGTAAACAAGTCCAGTCATGTGGTCATCTCGATCTTGGACGGCATTCAGAAAGAACAATGAACTTCCTGTACATCCGTTATTGCACGATTCCTTTATAGCAGAAGAAGCTCACAATTCTTATGCTATCTGTCCTGTATCAGTTATAGTTTGTTAAATATAGAGTGCCTGATGTTATGCTTTTTGTTGAGGATTTTTGAAGTATGCATAACTGTAAGCTTTTGCTGTCAATATTGTCCTCAACCTGTACTACAGAAGAGAAGTTAATATTGAAAAAATGGTGAGGGATGTTTGCTAAACTATAAAGTATGCCAAAATGTGTGTAGTGTGCAGCACAGTATTATATCCCATAATGCCATGCAATTTAATTTGGAAGTGATGTCAGCCATTTTTGTCCTTGACTACTTATTGGATTGGACTACTACAAAGTTTTATACAAAACTGGAACAGGAAGATGCTAAATTAACACATTTTTATTTCTGAGGTGATAGGCTGGATGCATGTGACAACAATATTGCATGTTCTCTGTTATGTAATGCTATTATACATAGGAATATTGTTTCACATACAATTTTTATAGCGTCCAAAGGTTTGAGTTTGGTCAGTTAGATTTAAAAAAAAAAGAAATTATGATTAAAAAGAAAAATAAATTGAAAAAATAAATATTGTTTAAAAAAATTAAAAAAATCAAATTAGAGAACTGTTGTTTTCGCTTGCAAATCGCGGTCCACAGGCTTGCAATGCTTTTGGCCGTATTTTGGTGAAAAAATTTCCCAAAAGTGAAGGCGTGGAAAAATGGAAGTCAGAAGAATACAGATCATATTTATTTTGCGTTAGCAGGAAGCTGAAGTTTCACAGTAGACAAATTACACTTACAATAAACAGTAAAAATCTTTTTTTTCCTTACACTTGAACGGCGATTTGCTCCTTTACAAAGCTTCTTTTGCACATGCAAATTTAATTCACGCTTGCATTCTTATGTACACTTTCACAAATCTTACCCTGCACATGCAAATCTTTATGGCATCATTTTACCGTCATAGAATTCGGGCTTGACTCCCGTTGCACATTAATACAGACAGTATGAGACACTACTGCAAGTTGCTATGTGAACGGGGCATTTCTAGACTCACACCTGTAAGTAAATGCAGTTGTCAATCCCAAAAACTGACAGTGTGAACATAGCCTAAGTCTCTGGTGTCTCCAGAATGTGTCTGTGAAATTTCAGCTCAAAATACCCCACAGATCATATATTACCATGTACTAAATGCGCCTTTTTGGGTGGAAGCAAAAACAGTTTTGTGTATCTTTTAATGCTAATAGGGCAGAGTCCGTCATCAGTCGTGGGTGGGGCCTGTTCCACTCTGACGTCACAATGGGTAGAAAACACAAACGACTCATTTTGAGACACTGTTTCTGAGTTTACTAAGTTACTAAGTTTTCTAGGTGGTCATTCAATGACCTATTGTAGTGTGAGGGAAATTTAAGGGGTCTTTGCTTTTGGAGATGAAACCCCCCCAAAAATTCTTTCAAGTGGACAAGATGTATAAACATCCAGCATGTATTAAAGGGTTAGTTCACCCAAAAATGAACACAAATTAAGATATTTTTTGATAAAATCCGATGTCTTAGTAAGGCCTCCATTGCCAGCAAGATAATTAACACTTTCAGATGCCCAGAAAGCTACTAAAGACATATTTAAAACAGTTCATGTGACTGCAGTGGTTCAACCTTAATGTTATGAAGCGACGAGAATACTTTTTGTGTGCCAAAAAAACAAAATAACGACTTTATTCAGCAATATCTAGTGATGGCCGATTTCAAAACACTGCTTCATGAAACTTCGAAGCATTACAAATCTTTTGTTTCGAATCAGTGGTTCGGAGCGTGCATCAAACTGCCAAAGTCACGTGATATCAGTAAACAAGGCTTCGTTAAGTCATAAGTGTTTCGAAATTTCAATGGTTCATCACTGGGGGGCGTGACTTTGGCAGTTTGATACACGCTCCGAAGCACTGATTCGAAACAAAAGATTTGTAAAGCTTCGAAGCTTCATGAAGCAGTGTTTTGAAATCGCCCATCACTAGATATTGTTGAATAAAGTCGTTATTTTGTTTTTTTGGCACACAAAAAGTATTCTCGTCGCTTCATAACATTAAGGTTGAACCACTGTAGTCACATGAACTGTTTTAAATATGTTTTAGTAGCTTTCTGGGCATTAAAGTGTTAATTATCTTTCTGTCAATGGAGGCCTCACTGAGCCATTGGATTTCATCAAAAATATCTTAATTTGTGTTCTGAAGATGAACGAAGGTCTTACGGGTGTGGAACGACATGAGGGTGAGTAATTAATGACAGATTTTTTGGGTGAACCAACCCTTTAATGTCAATCGACCTTGAAATGGCCACAGTGGTGACGTCCGATGTGTATTTAAAGTCTCTTCTCTGATGAGGGCGGGGCAACCTGTCACTCACATGAAATCACAGCAATAGAAAACCACAACCATCCAATCAATTCCCCATGGACAGAATCAAACCCCGTCCTACATTTTTTCTTGTTCAAGAAGCCGTTTCACTCGGATAGATGTCACAAGAGGGAAGAAAAGAATATTGCATCAGATATTTGATGACTACTTGGACAGATTCTGTAGACTGAAGACTGTAAAATGCGCAATTGAGAGTTTTTTTGATGTCTGAATTATGATAAATATGTTCTTCATAATTAATCACAAAAAATTCCCACATTAAATCAACTATAGCATTGTGTTTTCTGTAGAGGTCAGTAGAGGAGGTTCCAGCTGACTGATTTTGTCATGCTGACACCTCTCAATGGGTCATGACCTCTGCTCTCAGAATCTTTGGGGTCAAAGGCCGCCTCGTATAAGAGACACAAGAATGACTCGTGTTTATGTCAACCAGCACGTACCTCATGTTCTGGTCAGTCACTGAGCTATAAATCTGAATGAAACCAAGAGGTGATTGGGAGCCAGACATTCCTTCATCCATCTATAATTCACCTACAGCTTGTCCAAGTGCACAAAGCTTATAGTGAAACTGTGACTGCTTCAGAACGATAGACGCCCTGTGCCTCAATTTGATACGTTTGCTGTAATTAACTTCTATTATGACTTGTGTTGATATTATCAGAAGCCACAGCAGATAACAGTCCAAGCAGCGTGCTCATCATGGCTCATTTTACGTAGCAGAGTCTATGAAACTGATGAGAGGAACCAAAACTTTCAGCTGATACTTGAAGGAACGGGCTTCAGTTATCTGCAGTTTAATTGGCTGCTTTGTTCTGCTTGTGAAAAAGAGAAACAGAAGATCGAGGACTCATCATATTTTTAGTTCTTTATTTTTTTCAGTACTGAGAAAGTACCATATTTAGGCCTCTTTTACACCTGCGTTTAAAGTCAATGAAATCAACCGTGTTTACTTGCTTAATCCACATTGCTGGTCTTCATTTGATTCTTTGATGGCATGTTACTCTGAATTTTTATTTTGGTTTCTATATAGAGCCCATAGGGTTCTTGACTCAATTTTAAAGAAACAAATAAAGTGTAACTTTGCACATTTTCAACCCGCTTTATATTGTTACTGTGTTGGTATGTAAATGAACAATGTTTACTCATTCTCAATGTCACCTGGACTGAGAAATTCATGTTTATTGTTTGCAAAAGTCAGCCGGACTTTCTTGAACACTTCCAGGACTTTCGTGAAAAATACAGATTATACTTCTGCATTTTTGCATCCCCGCCTAGGGACAGTCAGATCAACAGAGGGTTATTAACAGAACAGTTATGCTAGGGTAGGTTTATCTCTGAAAATTGTATCGTGTCTATGTCTACTCTTTAAACAGCATTATGGTAAAAATTGAACACTATGGCAACAGTTTTCTTACCTGTACACGACGGCTTTTTGCTTCGGGAGGTTGGGCGGAACTGACAGAACGGCAGTTTCTTTTGGTTTTCCCCCTTTGTTTGGCCTAAAACACTGTGTTCGTGGTCGTCCAGTTTGAAATGTTCACTACAAACACAGAGGTTTTTCAGATTGTCCATCGCGGCATTCTCTCCATATTTACGATTCTTTGCAGCCTTGAGCCACTGCCTACAACATGCTGGATCCTTCACTGGAAACCGAAAGTGATTCACTCCCGCTAAACATTTTTCTTGCACCCGGGAAGTCAACACCATTATTACTAAAAGTTTGCTGAGAAGTATTTCCTACTAAAGTAAGGTGATATTTGACTCTGGTCAAGCTTGTCCATAGCAGACTGGTGGGAGTGGCCTAGGACGGCAACATGCCCAGTGCATTATGGGTGTTGAAGTTTTCCTACTTATTTGGCAAAAGGGAAGACAACAACCATTTTTCTCTGTTTTCTCTAGTCAGGTAGCACCGATTTCAAATTTGTTCCCCCTTTCTACAGTATAGGCAGCCAAGTTTTATACAATAGAGATACAAATGAAATAAACTTGTTTTTCAGATACAGTAGGTTTATTTACCATGACTACATTTATTTAACATCTTTTATTGTTTTATGAACATTAATGACAGGAAAGTATTTAATTAGGCTACTGTCCCTTTAAGACCGAATTCATGGACGTAATATACTGACACATATCCTGTTTTCACACACCTGTTTACGTCCACTTAAACCATAACCGACTGTATTTCCATGAGATACTCCACACGATGGACATTTTGACAACTTTGTTTGCATTTGACCATTCAAGCGCAAGGAGAACTGATCGCGTGCTGTCTGAGAGAACTGGGATCACGCGCAAGGAAAGAGAGAGAGCACTTCTGTTTGTGTCACTAATCGATAACGAATTGTGATTGGATAGTAATTTTGTTCTACGACGAATTGATTGGGCTGTTCTTGCGTGACAGAACACTACTAGGCCTACTACTACTCGTTCGATGATCACCCAGTTAGTAACGAAATTTTAGAAAAGACAAAACATGATTTTTTTCTTAATAAGTCGGGACACTAAAAATAGAGCTGAAATACAGGACTGTCCCGGGAAAAACGGGACGTCTGGTCACCCTACCTAAAAGGTTCTATGAAGTGCCTGACAGAACCTTCCCTTTTCTTCTAATAGTTAAGAAGAAACATTACCCAAATGTCTAGGCATTCAGTCTTCTTATCACAATATAACTAGGAAAAATAATTGTCCATTCTTTTTTTGTGTGTTATATCCTGATTCACTTGGAAATATGTTACATTGCGGAAGTAAAATGAGTTTCGAAAAGCATTTCACAATGACTTTAACATTCATGTCATGATCTGATCATAAATGGTCGGTCGAGGCACACAGTTGTTTACACCAACGAATGCCTCTCTAGTGACCACATGTGATCGGATTTCGCCATGATTTTATAGGAAAGGGTCTCTGATTTCATGACTGTAGCGAGTTATGTCAGTCATACCAAACATATTCCAATAGTTCTTGTGCATGTCATGTAAATATGAGCTTTACCATTTTTATTTTTTTTTTTTAAAAGACAGTTGTCTTTTTTAGTTACACCATCACCTTTGCCAACATCTAACACTCACTTAAAATTATTTGTTCAATATACAAATAATTCACTAACACTTATATTTAATCTCAAAATGAATATAAATTTTTCATAATGTACATGTTTTGATGCTTTTAAATGTCATTTGTAGAGTTTTTTTGGTGTTTTATTTAGAAAAAATAGTATATTATATTAATATCCGAAGTTTATCAGTTATTGTCCATAACATGAACATGATTATTGGCTTCTATAGCAGCTTAAATTGTATAAAATAATTTTACAGTTAGCAGCTATAAGAAGCTCAAACCCAAGGATGTGTAACACTTATCCTGACTTAAGAAAAACATTTTAGTTTAACTATATGGAAATCATCTAAACCTCAGTTCCTGTCTGACTGAATTGAGCCTCAAACAAGCCCATGTTAATCTTCTGTCAAATAAGACATGTCTGTTCAACAAAGCTTCCTTCTGAGATTTGATGTCTCATTGCATGCCCGCACGACACACACACACACACACACCAAAAACAAAGTTGAGCAGAAGTTGAGCTTTATTAATTCTGAAGCTAAGCTGCAATCACTTGCAAAAATCCCTATTATTTTGTTACTCTGGGTCACCCGTTTTGTTTTTTGTATTTACACGATTAATGCTGCTTAAGAGAATCACTCAGTACATTCAAAGCAGTATTTTCTGGTGCTGAATTTAGCAAATGCCATTTTGAAGCTTTTATGTTCCAAAATGAAGCTGTAGCCACAGTTGTGAAATTTCTGGCAGTCATAAATTCAGGTGCTGAATTTACCAAATGCAGGTTTGAAGCTTTTATGGTCCAAAATGAGGCTGTAGCCACAGTTGTGAAATTTCTGGCAGACTTAAATTCAGCACCAGACGCCTGCTCTGACCCCAAACATCAGCGCGGTTCGTCCAGTGCACAGAGAGAGAGAGAGAGCGTGCAAGAAAAAACGACAGAACCGAAAACAAGTTTGTTTTTTTTTACTACCAGACCTAAACTTTTGTCGAGGAATGCTGGTTGTGGACTCGTTGTGTGTCTGTAGGGAGACGAAGAGCCAGTTAATCAAATGTTTTTACTGGCTGTACTGCCTCGATTGCCCTAAGCTATTCTGTTTACTTTCTTGATTATAGTTTTCATTTGTTATTTTGCTCATATTTTGCTCGTCATTATAGCTCCTTTGCAGATTGTGGTGTGCCGCACCGAGTGAAGAAATTCCGTCTTCATCTGTATCCAACAGCTTGTGCGTATATTTTGCTCCTGGGCTCGTTGATCATCATTTTATGGAGGTTGTTTATGAGTGTTTCTTATGAGTTTTCTCTGATCAAGAGGTGCACCAAATACATTTTACTGATACATAACCTTATGAATATGAGTCTAGTATGTGCAACTTTAGTGATTTTACTGCTCTCAGACCAGCTGTAAATTGTCATTGCTTGATGATTGTTAGCCATTTGAGTTCTTGATGGTTTCAGTAGAAATGCTGGAATTGGAGGAAAGCACCGTTTGAGGCCCTCTCTCTTCTTTGCCATTCACACACCCACATCTTACATAATCTTTCTCAGTTAGAAGAATTCCCAACTTCTTCTTGGGAATAAATGGCAGCCTACTCTGACTTCTAAAAACAGCTGGATCTGTCCCTTTTTCTGTCAATTCCCCCTTTTCCAGATGAATCTGACATGCTTCTAGCAACCTCTCCAAAACCTCTGCAGTGCCGAGGTTTTCACTTCGGTTTTCCATGATTCTCAGGAAATCATGTGTTCTTTGATATGTTTAGTCTTTGACAAATATTGTAGAAAATTGATAAGACCTCAGTATTTTTATACTTTATCCTCTTTGCTGCAGTGACCCAGTGGCCTCTACTCTTTGCTCCGGGTCATGGCACCAGATCCAGCTCTAAATCCTTACAATATGAGAGCCCCATTCCAGGATCAAGGCTGCTTCGCTGCTCTCATTCACTCAAACCCACACACTCGTGCAAAAAGATCAATGTAATCCTTGTTAAATAATTTCTGCTCTTAAAAGCAATCTTCACTGATATAAAGCAGGGAAACAAACAGACTTGGATCATATGACAGGACAATATAGCATTGATTTAGGTGTCACTCAATTTTCCATTCTCTTTTGCTTTCAGATCTACTCTGAAATAGTTTTGGCTTGATCTGTTCTAAATTAATGCAGGATTGAGTTTTTAATCTTTTATCTTGTGTAATAATTTAACTTTGACATGAACTTTCTTCCAATGGCCGTTCTACTTTGTTTTTCCCTAAAGGAATCTTGGGTCAGTCGACTACATCTGTAGCAAAATTACCACAAAAATAATTTAAGGTACTAAAATGGGGAGTCAATAGGATCATTTTTGAGGGGAGTTTAAAAGCAGAAATATGAAGCATGTTATTTTATAAGCTGTTTAAATCAAAAGGGGCTTTCGCACCGAATTGTTCTAGGAACTCAGTTATAGGAACTAGCCACTAGGATAGTTTCCCAGGAACTAATTTCTCCCCCGGGCCACATTCCTGGTTGCATTCGCACTGAATAGGAACTCTGAATCGGCTAATGTCTTTAAGCACGTCATTTACAAACACTAAAAAACGGTGAATGGAGGATCCTGTGATCGGAGCTGTGTTTGTTGTGTGTCGTGGGTTTCGTGATAACAGAGATGGAATGTAAACGCATAATCTACACGATTGAAAGAGCAAAAAGTGGGGCTAAAGCCGCGGTCACACTAGACTTGGAACGTGTGAAATTTCTTCGGATGCTGTAACGGTCGTGATATGACGTCACGGTTTACAGCGTATTTTTCATAAACATGAATTCAACATATAACTTAACGTAATACATTCAAAATGTAAAAATATAGAACCTACTCGACTTTACTGCAAAAATATAATTCTTTTAATTCATCCAAGAGGTCATGCCGTGATGAATCGATCTTCTATTGGTCGCACGTCTTCACATGATGCGAAATCGCAGGTCAGAGTTCACCAAACTTGAACTCTGGAACGAAGCGAAATGCTAATTTTTTTTCGCACGAGCTTGCGATTCCGGTCTGACGCATTCGCATGCGTTTGAATGGAAGTCAATGGAACGAAAAGTGCAGTGTGACTGCACCTTTAGAGACGAAATCTCCTATGATATCTTTCAGTATTACATATCATCGAGGCGGAGAAAAGAGCACAACCCTGAAGACCACATGTAAATGCCGTTCTCGCTGTTTACCATGTTCGTGAAGTAAATATGTTTACACAGCTTTTTTAAAATGCTGGGTGCCGGTGTTTGACATGACATCAACGTACACTTATGTCACTGATAGTTCCTATAGTGCTGGTTTAGACCCTACTCTGAAGTAGGAGCTAAGTTTAGTTCCTGGAAAAGGAGTTTCTAGAACTAAAATCGTTCCTAGTTATTGTGGTGCGAAGACGGCACAAACCGGGTACTTCAGCCAATAGTTCTAGGAACTATGAAAAAAGCCCCTAAAATTATTTTAGAGTTTACAGTGTTATGTTGTCTGTGCAACAAATATGTAAAATTTCACACAGAAAAGGCTAGTAAGTGTTTTTTGTTTTTTTTTCACAATAAAATGATATTAACATGCATATTGTCTTGAGGCTATCCAATTGAAATAGTGTTGTAACATAAATTTGCTCCAATAATTTCCACTGTAAGTACCTCAACCCCAGATTTTTGCTTTTTTTTGAAAGGAGGGACAAGTATAAAATAATTTTTGTGGTAATCACAAAAGCTGAACCTAAAATATTCCTTAATGTTTGCTCTGCTACCATTGAATATGCATTGTTGCGCTAACTCAGCACTGACCCCCTCACCTTTAAGACTGTGGGCCATTGTCGAGTATGGAACAAGTCAGGGTGGTTTTGCTGGTTTCCGCTTCCACTGTTTGCTTTATCTCCTGCCTGTGCGCATTTGCTCTAAACATTAGGCTGCTGTCTTGTGATCCCAGCAAACTACATTATGCACACAAACACGCTTAAATACACTCTCTTGCTCTTTGCTGAGTTCCTAGAAAACGTTAGCAGTATTTACGGCCACACCCAGTGTGGTGGATTTAGAGAAGCTGAGTCGCGGCCGCTTTGCCTGAACCACAGGGTCCAAAAAAACCCTGGAGCAAGGCTAGACCACACTGCACCGTGACTTGCACGCCAGGACTTTGGATTGAGGGTCAAGGTCTACTGTGTAGGTGGACCAAACCATGAATGAACTACTTGAAATTACCTAGTGTTTACTAAAACCTACAAACTCACTTGTGGATTGACCACTTCATTTTTTCAACATCTATTCTGCTTTTATTTTTGATCTTGTAACCACATCATAAGACCGTTTCATCCCAGAAACTCAATGTGACATGAATTAGTGTCTCAGCTACAACTTCACATCTGTGTGATATTGTGAATTTACACAGTGCAAAGAAGAAACGGGTCTCTGCTGCAAATATGATTAAGTTAGCATGGTTTTTCTGAACTGTTGATTCAGCAGGGTTTGGCTACTCACTGTGATTACTTGCCCCCATAATCTGATTTGTAATAGTTTTATGGGATTGTAATGGGTGAGAGGGCAGTTTGGATTTACATAGTCAGTGAGCAATAATCATTGACCCAACTCTAGAAGATCAATGTGGGCCAAACACAACCATGGTGTGGCGAGCAGGGCGGGCGAGAGCCGTGAGGGAACGGCGCGAGGCCGGTGACGCGAGTGTTAATGATCGTCACCTGTGAGGCGCACCGGCCTCGAGTCCCTCACGGCTCTCGCCCGCCCTGCTCGCCACACATGGTCAGATCCAATTACATCGGCCTCTGCAGGACCCTGGGTGTCCTAGGATGTCAGAAGTACTGGTTCTTTTGTACTAAATGAATAGATTTTTACAATCCCACTAGTAATCTAGTATCTTGCTTTGGTACACTGAAAAAAATTTAGTGTAGGATTTGAAACAATTTTCATTCAGAAATCGCTAGTGAAACACATTGAATTAAACGTGAAATTTTAAAGTAGAAAAACTGAAATAGCTCCCATGAGCGTTTCTTGCATGTGAAGAGCGGTAATGTGGCTGTGCGCATGAACGGTCAAATGCACTTCTTGGTCAAAATGCTTGTCTTGGCAGGATATTAATGTAAACACAGTCAGTTATGTCATAAGTGAATGTAATCAGACGGTCAATTTTATTTATATAGCACTTTGTACAATATAAATTGTTTCAGAGCAGCTTTACTGTTTCAGTTTCAGAAATCAGCCGTTGCAAGTATTACAAAATATTCATTCATATTCATCTCTTGAGTGGATAACTTTTTGTTAGCTTTAATACATAATAATGTATCATATAGATACTGAATATAAAGACTATTCTAGTAATTTGAGTATATTTGTTTAATTTGGTCATTTTTTATTTTAGTACTGTGTACTTTATTAATTACTTGAGAATTTAGCAATATGCTTAACTGCAAATTTGTACATTTAATTTGTTAATATCTATAATAATATGTTCATTAGCAGATTTGTTTTTGTTGTGGTATCAAAATTGTTATTGAGAAATGTTCACTCGTGTTGTTGTTATAAACTAAAAATTGGTTTTCAGTTCTGCACTAGTTTCAGTAGGTTTTTCCCAGTGTACTGCATTACTAATGAATTTGTGGTGTTAATAATGCTGTAATATTGTTGGGAAATACATTTGTGAAATGTTTGCATAGTACTATTGGGACTTTTCATTGTGATCCACAGTGAATGTGGGGATTTTTGTTCAATATTTTTTTTTGTACAGTACATATATTATAACTTTTCATTGGGAAAAAGTCCCCCCGATTCTGGAATGTGATCATTGTAATAATAAAAAATCCTGGTGACTTTCCCTCTAGAAGCCCAACTTCATCATGATATTAATCACTCAAATGTCTTTTCAGCTGGTAAATGTTTCTGTCATCAAGTTTTCCACAGATTTGATTTCCTCTTCACTTCCCCAAACTGAGCACAGATCTAAATATGGATAGTCAGTCAGAATTCAGCCTGATAAAAGAGAAGTTCATCGTTCCAGCTGTGTGAATTGATACAAACAGCCCTACTGGCATTATAAATAACTTTCATGAACACAACACTTAAATGTTTGAGTATGCTGTTCATTATATGAAATCCATTCAAACAATGCCGTTCAGCTTCATATGACTGCTGTCATGAATAGCTCTAAGAAGTATGATGTGCTTTTCTTCACTGACTAGTGAGTAAAACTGCCTATTGTTCCCCTTCTCTTGCTCATCTTGTCTTGAATAAAATGAATGAATGAAATTTCAGTTCAAAATCCACAAAAATGCACACTGATGCTTATTGGTGTAACTGAATGCATTTAAAGCAATAATCCCCTGCTGTGATCTGAAACCAAATGAACAATTGGCAGAGGAACTGAGCTGTGTGTTTTGTGTGCAGACAAAAAAGCTCTTCATGTTGATGTTTTTGAAACTCATATTTAGTGCAGAGCTGTATTTACTGTGTGTACAGTTCAGCATAATTGTGTAGCCCAGGAAAGGAAGGTATATATAGTGAGGAAAGGGAAGTTAAAGAAATTTAAAAAAAAAAGCGTGCATATTGCATTTTGCTTGAAATAAAATGAAATGAAAATGTCCCACTGGAGAAACTGAGCTTTGGTTCTTAGGGCCTGGTACAGTTTTTTAAAGCCCCTTTTTCTTTTTGTGTCATTATAAAATATATGTACAGAGCGAGGTTATTCTTATTTTGCCATTTGATTCACACATAGCTGTAAATTCACCACCAAGGTGTGTACTTTAAGAAAGAGTGTTCATGCTTTTGAACAACAATAATTCACAGTGAGCAGTGAGCACATGGGGTATGCAGCAAAAATGACAACAACAAAAAAAAGACAGCAAAAAGTATCTAAATAATCGGTAACACTAAGGTAACAATAAGGTTCAGTAACAATAAGGTTCCATCTGTTAACATTAGTTAACGATATTAATTAACATGAACTAACAATGAAAAATACTTCTAAAGCATTTATTCATTTTAGTTAATGTTAATTTCAGCATATACATTTGAGTACTAATACATTATTCAAATCAAAAGATGTATCTGGTCATATTATTTAACAGAACAGAGCTAACATGAACTAACAATGAACATATTTTTATTACCTATTATTAACAAGGATCAATAAATACTGTAATAAATGTATTGTTCATTGTTAGTTAATGTAACTAACATTAACTAATGGAACCTTACTGTAAAGTGTTACCAATTAATCAAACAAAATTTCCCCCAAGTACTCTACATGGCTCAAAATATTGTCAATGCAGTCATGCTACACACAGTAATAATATACATAACATGATGAGTAATACTGGAGAGTAGGAGGTGATGAGCAATGATTTATATCTGATTCATTACTCATGTTTATTTTGGCTAATGTAAAGGATTTTAACAATCAGTGCTTCTTAAAGACTTATATATAATGTGTCCTCCAACTTTTTTGTCTTCATGCTTATATTCCTAATATTTATCTTCATAAAGGCAACAATTGGCATCCTTCAAATAGAGTGTGATTTTGTTGCAGCCGCCCCTGTTCTTTTAACCCTTTTTATTTCTTAAAGGTTATGATTATGATTATTAGTGGTTGATTATGATTTCACATTTTTAACTTTAGTTGGTGTGTAATGTTTCTGTTTGAGCATAAACAACATCTGCAAAGTTACGACGGTGAAAGTTCAATGCAAAGGGAGATACAACTACAACAAACAGCTGGTAGGGACTACAACGAGCTTCTTCCCGGGTTAGTGACATCACAAACCCTCAAATTTACATAATCCCTGCCCCCGAGAATACACAACAAAGGGGATGGGGCCATGTTGAGCTGCTTTAGAGAAGAGGAAGAGTTGTTGTAGAGCAGTGATCGGCAATAGGCGGCCCACGGGCCAAAACTGGCCCGCCAGCAATAATATCTGGCCCACGCCTGCAGCCAGATTATTTTAATAGCGGCTGGTTCTGAAATAGATCTTCGTCTCGTGGTGCCGTCTAAAAAAGTTGTCTACTCTGAACTCGACAAACCGACAAAGCACTTGGACTACGTCAGAAACAGAACGGGGAATCCGTTCACTGTCGGGAATGTGTTGTGTCGCGTGACTCGCGTCGCACTGCGCCGCATCCATTGTAGACAATATCACTGATAAAAATGGGTTCTATTGTCTTTTGACGCGCCACTCACGTCCGGTGTAGACACAGTGTTATATTCTTTGAAAAGAGCGACAACTTCATTGCAGATAAGACACACCGGCTTTGCAGGCTTTGCATTCACAAAAATAGGTAGGATGAATCATAGTTGTCTTTCCATTCTTCTTTGTATGCCCTATTTTCACTGTCAACTTTCCTCTTTAGACTCTTTGATAGTGCCATTTTCTCTCCCCCGCTAGCTAAAATGTTAACATCATTCTGCACACGACGTAATAGCGTACCTCCATCAGGCAAACAATTTAAAAAAAAATGCAGTTTAGTACGTGTGGATCATAGACATAATAAATACATTAATTATGTCTATGGTGAGGATGCCAAGGAATAATTCTAAATGTAAAAGTAGGCTACGTCAAATAATTATTACAATAAGTTAGGCTCCTTTGTGTAACAAGCAAATTTAAATGAGACGCATTTATTATTCACAATATGGAAAGAGGAAATAAAACATAGTTCGTTAAGAGCATGACTCAAACATGCCATTAATGGGCTTATTCAAGTCCTCTTTTATTTTTTGAGTTAATTTTATTCATTCCGCATCTCCCACATAATATGTGTGTTTTAGCAAGGCGGTCTGTGTTGCAAGTTGGTGAATGAAGATACTTGCCAGGTCACTACTCTACTTTATTAATTTATCCAGTGTAAAACCCGGACACCGCCACACAAATGTGGCTTTTTGTTAATGACTGTCCTACTACAGGATTTAACTCAGAGTAACAGCTCAATACCAGTTACAAAAGACACTGTAACAGTCTGTCACAGGCAATTCTGGTTGCATTTTTTATCAATTAATTAAAATTATCCTTTGACTATGTTCTGGCCCGCCATCTAGTGGCAAAATTTTTTTTTGGCCCGATGCCAAACTTAATTGCCGACCCCTGTTGTAGAGTGTTGTTACCATGCTGTCATTTTACACCGAACTGCTTCACAAACTAACAAAATTCAATGCTGTATTTGCACAAAAGATTAACATGATGGCACATGCTAGTTGATGAGTTGAATCAACTCCACAGCAACTACATAAATTTATCCACTAACCGTTCAGAAACGTCCAGTTTCATTCTAAAAGTTGTAACTTCTTCCTGAGACTCTCCATCTCCAATGTAAGGCTGAACACCATTACTGACAATCCTCATTTTGGCTGCGTGAGATTCTCCAGCTTTGTTGTTGTTGAGCAACCAAAGCACAAGCTTAAGCTCCGCCCTCTTCTGGAAAGCGGGCAAATAAATGTTGTGATGTTACATCAATTTGCATCAATTTTTGGTCAAGATCTTGTATTAACAAAGCACTCTGTAAAGTCTCCTCCAGCACATCCCAAAGACTTTCAATGAATTTAAGGTCTGTACTCCGAGGTGCCAGTTCATGTGTGAAAATGATTATTCATGATCCCTCCCAAGTATTCTTTCACAATTTGAGCCTGATGAATCTTGACATTGTCCTCCTGGAATATGTCCTTCCTAAACAGTTGTTTAAGAAATTAAAAGCTACACACTCCATCAATTAGGGTTAAAAGAACTATTCCCAAACATATAACATGCTAGAAACATAATAATCATAGCATTAATGATCCAGTCATAGACTCTTAAGTATTTGCCTGTTTAAATCCAAACAGTTATTTTTGGCTGGGCAGTGTATATATCTTTAAAACAATGAAACAGTCAATTTGCCTTGTAGCAGAAAGCACCCTGGTTGGGTCTCTCTCTCTCTCTCTCTCTCACTCTCTCTCTCTTTCTCTCTCTCTCCCTCTCTGCGGGAAGTGGTTGAGGTTTGCTTAAGGCCTGTTTGTTTGATTAGTTCAGCTGTTTCGTCTCAGATATTTTCATCACTATTTATTCCTGTACTGTGTTTACACACTTGAGCTGTGTCGGCTGGGGACGCTGTTTAGGTGCCCCAAATACACATTTAAAAGCAGGATTAGACATGTTCACATTATTCCCATACGGATAGATTAAAATTGATATTGTGGCCAAATACTAAAACTGTAACACAGAACACAACTATGTTCCTTATTATGGAGATGTATTTTGGGTCCATCCGACTTCCGTATATTTTTCCATTTTTAAAGTCAGCTATGACTGTTTTTGATGCATAGTGACACGTCCCGCCAGCGGAGACAAGAACCAACTTGACATATGTTTATTATTGTTAATGTAGTTCATCACCTGAGGACCAGAATACAAAGGAGTGATGTTCTGTTACTTTTTTAAGCAATCAGACATTGTATTTGTGTCTGGTGAATGATAAAAACCTGTAAAAATGGGGGGTTGAGCCCTTTTGACTTGCAACACTTCCAGCATCCTAACAACATGATAACAACCTCTCACACCTCAGTCACTGCATAGCAACAGTCACAACCGATAACACCTCCCTATTGGTGTACTAACTACCACTTAGTAACTGCATAGCAACATTTACAGCCACCCAGCAGACCCTAGAAACATGCTAACAACCACTTAGAACACCTTAGCAACTGCATAGCAACACTCAGAACCTTCAACAAAACCCTAGATCATACTTGACACACCATAGCAACTAGCAACAGCAACACTTTCAACTACTCTCAACACTCTAGAAACATGTTAACAACTATTTTAAACATCTTAGCAACTGCACAGCAACCGTTACAACCAGCTACAACAGTCGAACAGTGCTAACAACCACTTATTAACTGCATAGCAACACTTACAGCCACCCAACACACCAACAACCACTTAGAACAAATTTGCAGCTGCATAGCAACACTCACAGGCTCCAACAACACCCTAGCAACATGACAACAACTGCTTGGAACACCTTACCAATTGCTTAGTAACACTCACAGCCTCCAGCAACACCCTAGCAACATGACAACAACTTCTTGGAACACTCTACCAACTGCTTAGTAACACTCACGGCCTCCAGCAACACCCTAGCAACATGACAACAACTGCTTTGAACACATTACCAACTGCTTAGTAACACTCACAGCCTCCAGCAACACCCTAGCAACATGACAACAACTGCTTGGAACACATTACCAACTGCTTAGTAACACTCACAGCCTCCAGCAACACCCTAGCAACATGACAACAACTGCTTGTAACACATTACCAACTGCTTAGTAACACTCACAGCCTCCCACAACACCCTAGCAACATGCCAACAACTGCTTGGTACACCTTACAACTGCTTAGTAACACTCACAGCCTCCAGCAACACCCTAGCAACATGACAACAACTGCTTGGAACACCTTACAACTGCTTAGTAACACTCACAGCCTCCAGCAACACCCTAGCAACATGATAACAACTGTTTGGAACACCTTACCAACTGCTTAGTAACACTCACAGCCTCCAGCAACACCCTAGCAACATGATAACAACTGTTTGGAACACTTTACCAACTGCTTAGTAACACTCACAGCCTCCAGCAACACCCTAGCAACATGACAACAACTGCTTGGAACACCTTACCAACTGCTTAGTAACACTCACGGCCTGCAGCAACACCCTAGCAACATGACAACAACTGCTTGGAACACTTTACAACTGCTAGGTAACACTCACACTTGATACTTTATCTGAACCATTTATTATTGCCTCATTGTTATTATACCTATGTATTTTAAGTCATTTTATTGGTTACTGTTCACTTAGGTCTATTTTAAAAAAAATTTACAGATTACTTGATTACCAAAATAATCGTTAGTGACAGCCCTAAATCTAACCCATCTATAAATGTGCCATATTTACATGTGAAGTAACTATTTAGTCCCTTTATTTGGCCCTCACAAAACGAGTTCACATGAACGCAAACACTTAAAAAAAAAAACTTCCGATGTGGGGTTTCCCCTCACCCTCAGATGGAAATGAGAAACTCAGAGATGGCTTATTACACAGTTGTCTCAAAGGCCGTCAAATATGTTGCTAAAGCAGCAGCTGGGAGTTATTGCAGTCAAATGACAACAACATCACAGAAACTGTGCTTAAGTTCATGAGGATGTGGAGTCTTGTGTACTGCATACTGCTTTAGTCAAATGAACTACATGTACCGCACTGCACTTTCACGGCCTTACTGCTAGCTCTGTGTGTGTGTGTGTGTGTGTGTGTGTGATTAAGCCCTCAGGACCTTTAATGTTGCTCTGGACGTCATCTGAGTTGTCAGGTAAGCGTGTCTCCTCTCAGAGGTATTAAATGAGACTTGTTTTTGCCCTGTAGTGTGTAGGACTGTTCCTTTGATATTCAGATTCTAATGAAAAACGTTTCTATGTACCATGTCCACCCAAACACTCATTTATTCAGCCCTCAGAGGACTCCTCTCAAACTTTGTTTACACAACTTGATAGCCTCCATTTTGTCACTTCAACACTCAAATAGCAAAGTGTGTCTCCCCGGCCTCATTGTGCTCTGTCAGCCTGCTGATTAAAAATTGACATTTTTTTTTATATAAAAGTTTTGTTGTTATGCTCTGTGAATGTTTTACCGTTAATTTGATGGCGCAGTTCAGAGGCTTCTCAAGTGTGAGGATGTTTCCCTTCAAACTCTTCAAACTAAATTTGGACATAAGGAAGTGGTGTGTTGTTATGCGGGTGCGAAGTTCTTTCTCTCTGTGTGTCTTTGTGTATTGTTGTCTATTGTAAACTAATCTGGTTTGATGGTCTTAGATGTTTAACTAGCTTCTCTCTTAGCTTGGTTTTCAGTTGGTTAGCTATCTCTCAGCCTGATTTTAAATTGCAGAAATATTGAATTGAAAATAGATTTTTACATTCTCATTGAAATCAAAATTGACACTATTTACTTTTTTAGTGCATATTACTAGTCTTGTGTTGAACAATTAATCCGTGCAAGTTAATACACAGAAAAAAAATTGTTTGTCGTGGTAATCTTTAATCAAAATCTGAAAAGTTACTTCCGGTCTGGAATGGCGTTCCTTCTCTGATAACGTCAGTTTGACGGCTTGGGTTGAAAACCCGTAAACCACTCCTCTGCAACCGTTCGTCTGCTATGAGCGAGAGATGGAGAGGAGGAGCGATAAAGTAAAACTCTGCCCTCTATTTAATATTCCGTTTCACTTGGAAGTACGTCACAACACTGGAGAAAAGTGGTTTGCAACTTCTGGTTCACAGGGACTTTAAGAAAATTGCCAGGGCATTACTATGCAGTCTATAAGGAGTTTTTGTAGTTTTAGCCTGTTGCTAAGGGTGTTGCTAGGTGGTTGCTCACTGGCCCAAGTCAAAAGAACACTCCAAGTCTTTATATTGTGGTCCCTTGATTGGGCTCTATATATACTGTACCATTCAAAGGTTTAGGGTCAGAAAGGTTTTTTTTTTTTTTTTTTCGTCTAAAGAAATGAATACTTTTATTCAACAAGTATGCATGAAATTGATCAAAAGGGACAGTTAGAAATAATAAATGCCCTATTTCAAATAAATGCTGCTCTTTTGAACTTTCTATTCATCAAAGAATCCTGATGTGTCATGGTTTCTACCAAAAATATTAAGCAGCACAACTGTTTTCAACATTGATAATAATAAAAAATGTTTCTTGAGCAGCAAATCATCATATTAGAATGATTTCTGAACGATCATGTGACACTGAAGACTGGAGTAATGATGCTGAAAATTCAGCTTTAACATCACAGGAATAAAATACATATTAAAATACATGAAAATAAAAAACTGCTCTTTTAAATTGTAATATTATTTCACAATATTACTGTTCTCCCTGTTTTGTTTGGGAAAATGATAGTGAAATATGTAAGAGAACAGTTTTATTATTATATAGTATTACATTATGATGAAGTATCTTACATAAGTGTATGTGTGAAACTGTGTGTGTTTAGAGAGAGAGAGTTTGGCTCTGTACTTTAGTTTAAAGGCAGTGCAGTTTGTCAGACACACTGTAACTTGCGTAAGAAGGGCTTTTATAAATCACAATGTTGTGCGCTATTAAAGTCCAGTCATCTATCTTTCTTTTGCTGTACTGTAGCCTTATCCTCGGGTAAACATGAACACTGTCCCTCCTACCACTGTGTGTGTGTGGTGTGTGGTGTGTGGTGTGTGTGTGTGTGTGTGTGTGTGTGTGTGCGTGTGTGTGTGTGTGTGTG
>RJVU01029436.1:901778-990322 GCA_003731715.1 Anabarilius grahami
GCATTACATAACAGTGTGGTGGAAAACAGGCGGAGACAAACTGGGTGTGCTGGGAGGGGGTGGGGACGTCTATAATTAGAGAACTACACAGAGAGAGAAAGAGAGATGAAAATATAGATGTAAAAGAGAGATAGCAGCATGCTTTGTTGCTGATATATATCACACAGGAGCCAACAACATGTGGAACAGCTGAAAGACAGAAATGAAAAAAGAATGAGGAAAAAGAAAGTTCTTCAACTGGAAGGAGAACATTTTTTAGTAATATCATAGTAATATCAGTATTTGCTGAGAAAAGACTTTTAATTTTAATTACATTTCTTTGTTCTGCTGCACAAAAAAGAAGATATTTGGAAGAATTATTGTAACCAAGCAGATCTCGCCCCCCATTTACTTTCATAGTATGTTTTTTTTCCTACTATGGTAGTAAATGGGGGCAAGATCAACAGAACAAAGACATTTTTACAGGTTTGGAACTTGAGGGCAAGGAAATGATGACAGAATTTTCATTTTTGGGTGAACTATCCCTTTAACACACATCACACCACAGCAAAATCTGATTAAATAATCTGTAAAACCATTAAGATAATCGGGACTTTACCTAAGATTGTCGGAGGGGTAGAATTGGGTCCAAAATCATCCCGATTATATATATAGTGTGTGAGTGTCTTAAGTTACACAAAAAAGAGATAAAACAATTGATGTGGATGAAAATGACAAATGAATAATACATACAGTATCTGGTTTACCCATAAGTCCTGAAACATCTTATTGTTTTTAAGTGTATCTTAATGGATCATAACACACTGCTGGATCTCATCCGTGACTATCCGTCCATCAGCATTGAGCGAGTGGGTATGGGGGGAGGTGTCTCTCTTGGGCGAAAGTGAGGGATGGAGTGAAAATGAAGGGTTGAGTGGGAGAGAAGGGTCACAGGGGAAGGGAGACAAATGAAAACACATGTCAGAGAGGGATCATGTATAAAACACTCACTGCTCACGTGGAACTGCAAACGTTTCAGATGTTAACATGTGCTTAAGAAATGAATAAAAGAAAACATTGGCCAGCTAGAGGGAGGAATGTTGTTCGCTTTCTAACTCTGCCAAGGTCGTACACGGTGGACTTCAGAGCACGAGACAAACATGCTTCCCACACACTATATTCAAAGGCCTTCCCTGGTTGACACAACAAGGACGGTTGGCTGACATGCATTAAAAAAGCAAAAAGCAAAAAATAAACACAAAAATTCAGAAGAAAGGGCATTCAGATGTACCCTGGCACGCTATTTTAATAACTAGCCCAGATGACTAGTCCTGCCGTGCATGCTGTTGCTTTCTCATGCTGAGGTCAGCCCGTGGGACGGCAGTTTTGACCCTTATGTGCTCTTCTCACAGCAGTTTTGAAGTATTTCTGATTACCAGCAGTGGACGTGCATGCCTGGAGCAACATGTATCAAAGGAGTATTATGGGTAGAGATGCACTGATATGATTTTTGGGGGCCGATACCTATACCGATTTTAACAAACAATTATTGGCCAATACCAATACCGATATTTGTCACTTCCTCTCCTTTTTGAAATTTTGTCATCAAAATAAATAGTGTTTTGATCATGTTTTAAATAAGCAAAGTTCAAAAACACCTGCATTAAAATATACTAGCTGGTTTATTGCTGCATCATCAAATAATTTTTAATGAACATTGACTGGATCCATTTAACATTGAGCAGGCCTACATAAAGACAACAGAACAAAGATACATATGAAATAAACAGTGCTTTTTTGGTAGGTTTAAAAGTTTTCATGGACAGAAATAAAGTAAACAAATGTAAAATAGCACTGCATATTCTTCACTGTATAAATTAAATACATATTAATCCTTCTTTATTGTAACAGATGTATGAGATCAATCTCCTTTACTAAGATGGGACTCTTATTTTGACGGGTGTTCTAGTGTACGAACTGAGGAGAGCACTCAGTTCTTCAGAGTTATTTTGCAGATTTAAAGTTCGTCCGTTTATTAAGCATCCCCCGAAAAGGCAAAAGATCTTTATGTATTTGTTAACTGTAATACGTGTTTTGTGTAATTCGCTGTATGTTGATGATAATGCAATGGAGAGAGAGAGAGTTTAATGCGCACTTCTTGTGCTCTGTATTGTTTAGCTTTTGTGGTGATTTTTCTAGGAGTGAAAACGGACGCAATAATCTTAATAAAACATTAGTAAAGTTTTGGTCATCATTCAGATGGGGTCCGCTACACTTATGAAAGTTACAAAAGTTATTTAGTCAAGAATAGTGTGCGATTTTTGATTAACTTTAAAGCGCAGACAGCAGCGCTAGGATTACGCAACATTATACAGCTCAGTGCCTACACACAGTTAATTTGCAAACCGTTTTTCCTGCTACAGCCGATATGCCGATGGTTGTAAATTGAGTTTTTGCTGCTCTGCTGACGCTCAATTAAAGTGAAAGCACACTTTTGATGGACAAAGTAAATATAATTTCACACAAAAAGTGTTCAAAATGCACAGAATAAGCATGTCTAATGTGTTTTAACAAGAATTTGAGTATGACAGAAAAGAAAATTAAGAATCAAAAATATTTATAGAAGATTTACCCATTTAAACTTGTTTTTAATTATTCAGTTTGGGTTAAAGGATGGTGTATAATAAAAAACTAAAGTAAACTAACCAGAAAATATGATATATAAACATTCTTTTAGTTATTACACAGATAGATATATAGGCTGCAGCATTCCCAAATCAAACCCGAGTTTGCTGTCTTGTAAACATGTGCACGCGGCAGATGATGTAAAACACAAAGCTGACCTCGTTCGTGTGCAGCAATGGATGACACGAGGCTTTTATTTATTTTTATTTATTTATTTACGTTTATATGCGAATGTTGTACACCTCCCCATGTTAACAAACTTTCAAGACTATAAAGTTTATTAATGACCAACTTATAAAAACAAATTATAGCTGTTTTTGTAAAGAAATGCTCACTGTAGCTTCGAGCTGCTGCTGTGACGCTGTACAAACGCTTCCAGTGTGAATACTTACGCATCTCTGCAGCTGCAGTGACGATGTAGTTACGCTCACGCACTGCTCACGTGCCACTCAAGCTTCCAGTGTGAAATGGCCATTAAGGTGTTCTGAGTGGTTGTTAGTGTGTTGCTATGCATTTGTTAGTGTGTGTGGGTTCTAGGGTGTTGCTAGATGATTTCTGATTTTATGTCAAAATTCCCTTAGAATAACAGCACACCTGTCCTCAATAAGCCTTACAATTTGAGATATGATTCATGTCCATTGAATAAATGATCTGCAAGACTGTTAAAAGTTTAATAATCAGAAGTTCCTCCCGCTAGAAAAGTTTTTTAAATTAAAGGATTAGTTCACTTTCAAATTTAAATTTCCTGATAATTTACTCACCCCCATGTCATCCAAGATGTCCATGTCTTTCTTTCTTCAGTCGAAAAAAAATTAAGGTTTTTGAAGAAAACATTACAGGATTTTTCTTCATATATAGTGGACTTCAATGGCCTCCAAACGGTTGAAGGTCAAAATTACAGTTTTATTGCAGCTTCAAAGGGCTTTAAACGACACCAGACGAGGAATAAGGGTCTTATCTAGTGAAACCATTGCTCATTTTCTAAAAAAAAACAAAAAAAACATAAGTTTTAACAATAAATGCTCATCTTGAACTAGCTCTTCTTCTTCTTTTCTATTAGAATTCCAGCAGTGTAGACGCTGCTAAGTATATTACTGCCCTCCACAGGTTAAAGTTTGAACTAATTGTTATATACTTGCACTAGAATATTGTATATGACAATTTAGTTCAAACTTTGACCTGTGGAGGGCACAAATACACTTAGCAGTGTCTACACTGCTGGAATTCAAATAGAGAAGAAGAAGAGAGCTAGTTCAAGATAAGCATTTATGGTTAAAACATAATAAAATACAAAAAATAAACAAAAATTAGAAAATGAGGAATGGTTTCTCTAGATAAGACCCTTATTTCTCGTCTGGGATCGCTGTAAACTGTAATTTTGACCTTCAACCATTTGGAGTCCATTGAAGTCCACTATATGGAGAAAAATCCTGGAATGTTTTCATCAAAAACCTTAATTTATTTTCGACTGAAGAAAGAAAGACATGAACATCTTGGATGACATGAGGGGGTGAGTAAATTATCAGGAAATTTTAATTTGAAAGTGAACTAATTCTTTAAGTCAAATATATTTCACTTATTTATTTATTTTAGACTATGATTTTATGAAAAAAAGTTTATTTTTATTTTAGTTTTAATGTAGGCTTAGATTAAATATAGATTAATCCTTATTAAAGCTAAAAAAAAGTTTAGTCAAGAGCAGTGAGTAATTGTCTCTCTTACCTTTGTTCTTTGATTAACATTAATGACACTTTAAGATCTGCCGCTGCTGCACATGACACGGACCTGACACGCGTCCCATTTTCTCACAAAAAATTGACATTTTGGCATAATTTGTGTGTGTTATGGTTCGTTCAAGCGCGGAAGAGAACTCGATACTGGCGCGCGTTGTTTGTGTGTCACATAGGCAGGACATTCACAGACAGTGCGTTCTTTTGTCGCACTTGAATGGTTTGAAAGCATTTGCATGAATAAGAGCTTGATAATATAAGGCAGAAAAAAGGATACTGCGTTAATTGCCTTAAGATGAAAAATTTTGCCTCTGTGCCGTGGTGGGCAAGTGATGAAACCGGTGTTGCGACTGAACACCGGTAACACTGGTAACACCGACTACCGTAGCAAGCCTAGAAGTCGGCATTAAATGGAAATTCGAAAATCTGTTTTCTAGATGCATGTTATTACCTAGTTCTGGCATGAAACTCTAAATGGCACAGGCTGATAGCGATCATGTCATTATCTCCATAGCACAGCTGATTGGTTGTTGTTGCATCAGTGGCCTATGAGCTGCGGCTCAACATTCAAACAAATACCGGTAGTGTTGCTGTTAGCAGTCTGTAGCGCACTTTCAGAAACCCTCCACGTTCCCCAGCTCCACTTGTATAGATCTGCTAAGGTGGTTAATTCATGTATGTTACATGTGCAGCAGCAGCAGCAGGTCTTACATACTCACAGCAATGTCTGTGAATGTATTGGCAGTAGAAAGTCTCGGTACTTGCTCTGCAGCAGCCTAGCAGATCTATTCCACCAAGACCAAATACATTAACATTGCCATCCCATTATAAACTGAGGGACAAGTCAAAATTATCTGTTGAGAAAATTGTCATAAAAGGGTCCTGAAACAGTCAGGACAACATTTTGAAGAAAACTGCATGTCTGTGTCAAACGGGGCTGAGTGTCATCCAACAAACCACAGGAAGAATGATATGTGTGTGTGCTGCTAACTTTAGCATACCGCTCACAATGTTCAGCGCTCATTGTGTGCTTTTCTGCAGGCCAGATAGCTTTCCTCTGTCTGGATCTCTGCCAGACGGCGTGACATATCTGCTTCCTGAAAAACACTCAACGAAGACAAAACCAAACAAATGCATGAGGCAGCGCAATGAAAGTGTGATGTACCACTAGTGTAAATGCTCAGATTTCGCTTTTTTTTTTTTTTACTTAATAATAATAATTTTGATAATAAAGAATAAGAATTTAAGTAAAAAGATAAATTGAAAAATGAATATGAATGTCATTATGTCTCAATATTTGGTTCACCTCTCTTTGGCAGAGCAGCACTCTGATCATGATCATGTTCTCCATGATCATTTGAGATGATCCAAACATCTGACTGACTGTACAGAGTCACATGATATAGTGTGACTGAGTTTTTACTTATTTGATTAGTAACCTAGAAATACTGCAGAATCTAAAAAAAAAAATTATTCATTTATATAAAAATTCTCATTTTATAAAACTTTTGTTTATTTTCAAATTTATACTACCATTTAAAAGTTTTTTTTTTTTGAAGGAAATTATTACTTTTTTTCTGCAAGGATGTATTAAAATGATCAAAAGTGACATTCATATTGTTTCTGAAGATTTCTATTTCAAATAAATGTTCTTTTTAACTTTCTACACTGTTAAAAAAAATGTTGGTTTAACCTAAAAAAGTATGTTACCTGGTTGCCTTAATTTTGAGTTCACTGAAATTAAAAGTTTGAGTTAATACAACAAAGGCGATTGGTTTAATCAACAGAAACTCCAAATATTTTGTTATCTGAACCACATTAATTATTGAAGTTGATTTTACAAAAGAAAAAATGTTGTAATAACAAATCATGAAAATATTTTTTTTTTACAGTGTATTAATCAAAGAATCCTGGGGGGGAAAAAATGTTTCACAGTTTCCATAAAAATATAAAGCAGCACAACTGTTTTCAACATTGATAATAATAAGTGTTTCTTGAGCATTAAATCATCATATTAGAATGATTTCTGAAGGATCATGTGACACTGAATACTGGAGTAATGATGCTGAAATTTACCATCACAGAAATAAATTACATTTTAAAATACATTCACATAGAAAACACAAATTTAATTTGTAATAATATTCCACAATATTACAGTTTTTACTGTATTTATGATCAAATAAATGCAGCCTTGATGAGCATAAGATAATTTCAAAAACATTACAAAATCCTACCGACCCCAAACTTTTGAACAAGAGTGTATGATTTTCTGTCACAGAGAATTTTTTTTAAATTTCCCATAGTATGTGTTTCAAATTAACCTCCACAGCCAAAGGATAAGGATCAGCTCTGTGTGTGTGTGTGTGTGTGTGTGAGTGTGTGTGTGCACGCGTTTTTATGACATATCAGGACACAAATTTGTATAGGTATGACAGGTATGACAGGTATTACAAGGAGAGGGTGACTTATGAGGACATTACCCCATGTCCCCATTTTTCAAAAGGCTTATAAATCATACAGAATGAGTTTTTTTGAGAAAGTAAAAGTGTGCACAGTTTCCTGTGATGGTTAGGTTTAGGGGTAGGGGTAGTGTAGGGGGATAGAAAATATGGTTTGTACAGTATAAAATCCATTACGCCTATGGAATGTCCCCACGTTTCACAAAAACAAACCTGTGTGTGTGTGTGTGTGTGTGTGTGTGTGTGTGTGTGTGTGTGTGTGTGTGTGTGTGTGTAAAANACCCCATTTGACAGAGGCAGACAAACACACACACACACGGGTTGGTTATAAATAGTGAGGTGACCCACATCCACACAGTCCTGTAAACAGACGCTCAGAGAGAGTATGACAGTCCTCCTCACAGATAAATATTATCTGTTTACTGTCTTACCACAAACACAGAAGACTTATTCACTACATATTTCTCATATTTCTTTCCTTTAATTGTTTTGCTCTTCTTTCCTGCTGTAGAGCCCCTGCAGCAGCGCAGGTTTTGAATGACTTTTCAGAGAAAAATAAATAAAACTAAATAAAGAGCAGTTATTTTGAATTGAAATATATATACATATTACAATTATATGTGTATATGTATTATAGAAATATAGAAAAATAAAGAATGATGTTTATTTATTTAGGAGCGGTATGGCTCTTTTGACTTGGTCCAGTATACAACCACACAGCAACATGCGATTACTGAAATTAGTCTGATTTATTGTAATGTAACTGAAATGATTGTTTTCATGATGAGGCAAAGATCCAGCGTGGGTCTCTCTCTCTCTCTCTCTCTCTCTCTCTCTCTCTCAGTGAGGTGCTGGCTTTACTCCAGCCAATAGCGGCTGTTCGTCAGTAATGGAGTTGCTCTCTAGAGTGCTATCAGGCAGGGCCGGTTCTGTTTATTTCAGCTTCTATCAGTGAACATGTGCAGCCAGGCCCTGGTTAGAGGGGAGGAGAAAACACACACACACACACACACACACAGAGCAGGCCAGCAGGGCGGAGACTGAAGCTTGTGGAGGCGTGGGAGTTATAGCTGTGCTTCTCACTGCCTGCTCCATCCTGCACACACACACACACACAGAACTACACACATACAAATTTACAGATACTAAAAACTTTACACATTTACAGACATATTAAGACATAACACAAAAATATATATCTATACCTGTAGACTCAAAATGATCTGGATAATCATACAAACTTTCCAGTTTCCCATGAGCTTCATCCAAAACACATGGGGTCATTGATAAGTCTGACTATTAAGAGTTGGGTTGCAGACTCTCACATGCCAGAAATGACAGTACTACTTACTTTGGTAAGTTTTTTCATATGGCAAAATAGAACATAAAATATCAACATGTCTGATTTATTTTTTATATAGGCCTACACTTAGATAAGTAAGGGTCAGTGGGGTTCTATATAGAACCATAGAGTTAATTCAATTTTAAAGAATGCTTTATGCCAAAAAATTTTCTATATAAGAAGAAATGTCTTAAACTGCATAATATTTTCATGTTTAATGGGGTTTAAATTTTTCTAGTGATAAAGTATGTTTATGAGATGTTTAATTCATAAAATGTAATTAAAATTAAAATGAGTTAATTAAAACTAAATCCATAAAATGATCCCGTGGTGAGAACTCCTAAAAGGTTCTACATATGAGGCACCTGATGGAATCCTTTAAGGTTGTTGTATAAAACCTTTTCTTCTAAGAGTGAATACAGCAGTTATAACTTTTCGAATAGCCATTTTGATGCCTAGTGTTGATTTTTTGCATAATTCTCTGTCTTATAGGAATATTTACTTATTTATTTTTGGTTTGTAAAATTTCACTTACTCGCTCTCATTTTCTTACTTTCTTCCATAGAGCAAAAGTGAACTTTGGAAGAATATCCTGTTCGCTCTTTTCTTCACAAATGAAAATGAATAAAGACTGATGCTGTTAAGCTTCAAAACAGACAAAACAGCACCGTAGTAGTGGACTGCACAACTTAAATTTTAGACTCTTGTCATAAAATGTTTAGTCTCTTAATCATATGTCTTCAAAAGGCTTGAAATATACTGTGTGAGTTGTATGAACCACAATAATGATACTTTTATGATGCTTTTACTTCCATTTTGAAGCCTAAAAGCTTAAGGGCCCTATCATACACCTGGCTCAATGTGGCACCAGGTGCGACACAAGTGTTTTTTGCTAGTTTCAGCTCAACGCATTATCATTTTCAAGTCCTGCGCCACGTTGTTTAATTAGCAAATGCATTTGTGCCCATTTGTGCGCCCATGGGTGTGCTGGTCTGAAAATGAGGTGTGTTCAGGTGCATTGTTGGCGTGTTGCTATTTTGAGGCAACTGAAATAGACTGTGCCATTGACCAACTGAAACCTGGTCTAAAGTCAATGGTGCAATATTTGTTTTGTTATTTAAAGAGCGCGTTAGTAATACGCGCCTATATGTGGGTGCACAACGCGCATGCTCTGCTTATTACACACACAGGGATGCGCAGCAGCACACAAACATGCCAAATATTAAAAATAAAAGGATTACAATGTAAAAGATTATTATTGTGTTCATAAAGAAAAAATGCTTTGGTGGAATCATGCTTGTCCCGTAGATGGTCTGCGCACCCTTTAACCTCGCGCACGAGCAGATCCGTTTCCTCGCTAGAGAAGCTTTCAGTTTTTCCACATGCAAATTCCGCCATGTAAATAGCGAATCTGCCATGGCACAAGCGCAACTGGCTTTTAAAGCGAATTGGAGATGAGACTCTGATTGGTTTATTGCATGTTACGCCCAAAACACACCCATTACTCATTAAGAGAATAGTGACAACCCTTTTAGACCATGTGCCGGGCACACTGGCCATTTTTCCCATCCTTAAACTAGCAAAAGTGGATTCGGACATGCCCTAAGTGAACTTGCGCCGTGCGCTTAAGGCCATGCGCTTAGATCGTTAAAATAGGGCCCTCAGTCCTCATTCACTTTCTTTATAATGAAATGGGGAAAAAACACAAATCAGTTAGAATATTCTTCAAAAATTCACCTTTTCTGTTCCACAGAAGAAAAAAAAGTAATACAGTTTGGAATTACATGAGGTTAAGTAAAAGATATTTATGTTTATAGGTGAACTTTATATTCATAATAATATATTTGACTCTCTCTCTTAGTAAAAGAGCTTCTTTTAGGTAGATTTACTTATCAAACAGAAAACTTCAGGCAGCTTCTCAGTCTCACCAGAATCTGTTTCCAACAAGCCACCGCAAAACTGTCATCACAGCATCGTAACAATGGCACATAGCTGTAACACAACACAAACCACAGCTGCTTTTTCACTTTTTTACTTTTTCACAGCTAATATAACCTAGAGCTAACCAAGAGAAAAACACAAGCAGAGATGCTCTTCACTCATGATCTTTATTTCCTCGGGGTTGTGGGATTTAGATTGGAGGAATATGGCCATAGATGTGTACATTTGTTTCAGAGGGGAATACAAACAGGCCCTGCGACCAGGCTGTTGCTAAATTCACTGGCCCAGGCCAGTTTTTACAGCTGGACGCTGAAGTCCAGTGATTGAATCACTAGCCCCTTTCACACGCAGTCTGTGCTGGTAAATTACCGGTAAATTACCGTTAAGAGATAATGTGTGGACGGGACCTTTTCAAAAATACCAGTACAGCAGTTCTGGCAATTTCTCGGTATGAGAAGTTGTAACGTTACCAGTAAATTACCAGTAAGATGGTGTGTATGAACAAAGAACAGAATTACCGGTACAAGTACATATGAGGTCAGAACACACTGACGTAAGTAGTCTGCTTTGGGCCAATTATAAGCTCTGTCGGAGCCGTTTACGGTAAGCTCAGCTGCTTTTACGGTGTGTTCACACTTGTAGATCGGTTCTCTTGGTTCTTTAGGTCCTAACCAAAAATGAAATTGATACATTTAGTCCTGGTTCACTTAGCGTTCACACTGCCATTTTTAACACTGAACCTAAAGAAAACCCAGCTTTTATGACGCTTATTTTGCAACGGAACTTACCGAACATCCAAAACAGTGCTGTGCTGGGCTAAATGCGCTCATTGTATGTGTTTACATATGATGGTATTTTTCCCAGCTGAGAAGAAATCGCAGATCATAAGCAAACTGCAGATCATAAGCACGACAAATCCGGGTTCCGTTGTTGGGGGTAATGCATTACAAGTAACTTGAGCTACGTAATCAGATTAACTAGTAACTAGTAAAGTAACACATTTTTCAATTTACAGCAAAATCTCAGTTACTTTTTCAAATAAGTAACGCAAGTTACTTCCCATTTATTGACTGACAGATCTCCTGTCCCCATATTGAGAGAAATAAAGTGCAGAGGTGTTGTGTGCACTGTGTGAACATGATGGTTATTGTAGTTAAGGCTTTCCTGTAGCTCAGTGGTTAGAGCATGGCACTAGCAATGCCAAGGTCATGGGTTCAATCCCAGGGATTGCACATACTCAGATACAAATGTATAGTATAATGCAATGTAAGTCGCTTTGGATAAAAGCGTCTGCCAAATGCATAAATGTAAATGTAAATGTAGTTCTAGACTAAATGTGAACATGCATTTACTCATCTCACTTGCACAAAAATGCACTTCCTCAAAATGGATAAAAACAGTGAAATGCAATCTCAGAATTTTATGCAAACCTGTAATAATAAATATATTAAATTACACAAATATACTTTTTGTATTTCAACTCACTTTATTTACCAATGTCTTTGCTGCTGACCTTCAATGATCTAATTCAACCATATGAATAATTAAAAATGACTTTAGATTAGATTTAGAAATAAGAGTGTTGAACTTCCTTCTCCTGTATCCTGTTCCTCTTTAATCCAGAATGGCAGCACATCTGAAAGGTTTGTTGGAGCGGCGCCCTCTACTGTACAGGTGTAAACATGCATTTCCTTCAGCCTGAGGCTTATTCAGTTCGGTTTGAAAGGGCTTTAAAATTTTCCAAAAATAAACTGTTTTTGTTGTTATTAAAAAAACAAAGAAGCCCAGCCTAGGTGAGAAAAACTAACGCAAAAGTAATGTAACGCATTACTTTTCATAAAAAGTAACTAAGTAACACAATTAGTTAACGCAATATTGTAACACGTTACTTTTAAAAGTAACTTCCCGTGACACTGCTGATGTCATGTCTTTACGGGATCTTTACGGGACGTGTGTGAATGCACGCACAGATTCCGGAAAATCACTGGCAGTGTGAATGAACCAAAATCAAACGATCCCACGATCCGTATATTTTCCAGAATCTCTGTGTGAAAGGGGCTATAGTGAAACTAAAGCGCTTCTTATCCAGGGGGAGTTTACCGGTGTTTTGGTACTGATGTATGAATGGTAGATCTAAAAAGACAGAACGCCGTTGCTTGTGTGAACGACGCATTTGTCTATTTACTGGAAAATTTTACGGTAATTTACCGGGGTTGATGTGTGAAAGGAGCTACTGTCAATGTCCGTGATCACACATTTACAGTGTCTGCTTTGCAAATAAGTACCGCGATGTGACCAAACTAGATCAATCCCATTACAATCAACAAGTGTAGTCCGCTTCATGTGTAAAGAGAGTAGTCTAGTATTGTGTCGTTCTGCTCACTTAAAATCTAGACACAGTGTTACACAGGCCTGCAAACGCTGAGTAATTAGAGCATGTGGCTTCATTCATAACAGCTATATACATTTGACTGTATCACTGCAATCTAGATTCCAGTAAGTCTGATTTATCTCACAGTCACAGTCACACACACACATTCACAGATTTATTAAGTCCCTCTCTGCGTGTTTTTGAATGTGTGTGTGTGAATATGGTAACTTATGAATCATACAGCTGAATGTGATAAAGAGCTTTTTCGGGAAAAGCGTGGAGAAGCGGGAAGGCAGGAAAGCAGGCGATGTGTGAGTGTGAGAGAAACAGAGTGGGAGGGAAACATTCAGAGAAAACAGTGTTGCTGCTTGAATCTGCACGAGTCTGTGATACGCTCCCGCTCGCTCTCTTTACCAAAGCATTTTGACTGTGTGGATTTACTTTTTGGAGCTAAAATGACTAAATAGCATCTAAATATGTGAATTATATGTTACGTACATATTTTATTAAGCAATGATGCATTCATCAAAAATGTATCAAATTGAACAAAAGTGACTGTAAATACATTTATAATGTTTTATAAACATTTCTTATTCAAATAAATGCTGAACTTTCTATTAAGAATCCTGAAAAAAAAATCATCAGTTTCCACAAAAATATTAAGCAGCACAACTGTTTTCAACATTGATAATAATAATAAGAAATGTTTCTTGAGCATCAAATCAACATATTAGAATGATTTCAGAAGTTTTTTTTTTTTTTTGAAATAACGACAATAAAAGTCTAATCCCTGTGTAGATATATTGGTAAATTTGTGCAAATAGTTATAGTTTAAGCACAACATTCTCCCAAAAGTGGGGGAAATCTTACAAAAAATTCCTTTAGGGTAATCTAGAGACATTCTCATTTGCAGTAACTATTCACAATTGAATAAATAATGTTATTCAATGATATATATGTATTGTATTGCATGTATAAAGCAAATATGTAATGTAGTAATTATAATGAATTCCATTTAAAAACAGTCTGTCTAGTCTAATTTAGATAGCTAAGTAAATGTGTGTGTGTGATACATTTATTCAGTGTGAATATGTAGGTGTGTTTGCAGTTCTGTTTTCGACAGTCTTGATCAAAACACTCACTGGAGGTGGATAATGCTCATCTCCTAGGCTATGAATTTTGGTATTACATAAGAATATATATGTAGTAAATTATATTTGAAAGCAACACACACACACACACAGAGTAATAAAAACAGCATGCTGCCCTCATCTATAATATGTGTCATTTTCTTCGCCTCTGAAAGCAGACAGTTTCTCCTCTCCTCTTTTCCAAAACTTTGCGGTTTTCTCTTTGCATAAATCTGTCTTTGTCATTTTCTCTCTCTTCTCTCTAAAAACGAGGCAAAACCCTCATATTTTATTTATGTTCCTTATTCTGTCTGCTTCTAATCCTCTGCATGCTTTTTTTTGTAGCGATAGAAAGATTTTTGGAAGTTGACCCAGATAAAGGAAAAAAGTTTGACAGCCCTGCCAAGTCTCTGGGCTTGGCTTTCAGAGCGACTCCAAACCAGTTTGCTCTGGTTGGGTTGCCAAAGCAGGCGGGGGGTAGAAGCCCGGAATATGAGGGAATACGAGAGAGTGTGAGTGGGATTTTTTTGATTATATAACAGAGAGACACAGCTTAGCATTGTGTCGGTTTCTGTTCTTAGATCAGTGCTGCTGTGTTCAGGGTGGAGCGGATCAGACGGAGGGAAGAATCTCATTACCAGAATGGCTCTATAACCCATGATTCTATAGCGTGGCAAAAAATTACATAATTACAAATGTTGAAATTGGTAGTTGACTTTTAAGGAGTAGGTCACCCAAAAAAATGTGAACATTTCGTTCATTCACTCTAATGCTGTTTTTTTTCTGTGGGACAAAAAAGATGTTTAGCAGAATATCCAGGCTACACTTATCCATACAATGAAAATGAGTGGGGATGAGGGCTGTCAAACTTTAAAATAATATATATACAGCTATGGAAAAAATTAAGAGACCACTCCAAGTTCAGAAATCAATGTTAAGTGGTCTCTTAATTATTTCCATAGCTGTATATAATATATATATTTCACTGAGCCATCGGATTTTATCAAAAATATCTTAATTTGTGTTCTATTGACAGCAAGATAATTAACACTTTTAGATGCCCAGAAAGCTACCAAAGACATATTTAAAACAGTTCATGTGACTACAGAGGTTCAACCTTAATATTATGAAGTGACAAGAATACTTTTTGTGCGCCAAAAAAACAAAATAACGACTTTATTCAACAATCTCTAGTGATGGGCGATTTCAAAACACTGCTTCATGAAGCTTCGAAGCTTTACGAATCTTTTGTTTCCAATCAGTGGTTCGGAGCGCCAAAGTCACGTGATTTCAGTAAACGAGGCATCATATGTCATTTCAATGGTTCATGTGACTTTGGCAGTTTGATACGCGCTCCGAACCACTGATTCGAAACAAAAGATTCGTAAAGCTTCAAAGGTCTTACAGGTTTGGAACGACATGAGGGAGAGTAATTAATGACAGAATTTTCATTTTTGGGTGAACTAACCGTTTAATGTAGTTTTAGTTTTATTAATTTAAGAGGAGACATTACAGGCAAAAACACAGTTTTTTCATGCATCTGTCAATTTTGAGATTTTGCACTTTTTGGCTTTTCATAAAGTGTTTTTTTTTTTTTTCAGACTGGTGGAAAGAAAACATCTAAAATACACTTTTAGGTGTATATTTTATAGCACTTTATCTATTTGTGTCTGTAGATTTCAATTACAGTAAAGGCCGTTTTCTCAAATTAGATTTTTTCTCAGAAAAAAGTCAGAAATCTCCACTTCAGCAGCACTTACATACACCAAACTTTACAGTTTTATTCCTATCTATATTCTGAAGGTTTTTACAGCGTGATTTGTTAATACATAATTTGCATGATTTTATACATTTTATTCTTAAAAAATGGTGAAAATAATTTTTTTTCTGCCTGTTGATAGTATTTTCTGATTTGATAAATAGATATCTAAAATCCCCTCTGTACATTTTTTTTACTTTAAATTAAACAAGAATTTTGAACCTGATTTCATCTAATTTTCAGATTTTTGATCTATAATTGTAATCTAATTAGCGTATATTTAATTAGATAACACCTCATTTGCATATTTAAACATAACATTTCAGATTTTTTTTTTTTGCAATTCTTAATGTAATCAATCAGTTGGGGAAGAATGGGGATATATATAAAGTTCAGTCATGAAACTCTATCAATCACTGATTGGTTCTTTCAGTACACCAACCAATCGGAGGTACTTCCTCATTTACGTGGCTTTTATTTATACCGTATCCTAGCTCGATCAGCATTCTTCTTCTTGTTGTCTACAATCTATCTACTTGGAATTATGTCTCATCTGGAGGTTGATGAGGTATCATCTCTGGTAGATCAAGCATACGATCCAGATCCCGATTCTGATACAGAGAACCCAAATTCTCCTTCCACCGAAACGAACCAGACAGCCTCCCACAGCTCTATACGCCAGAGCGTTCATCTGGCGCAACGGCAGGTTTCTATCAACGACTGGCCAGTACATAAGATTCTGGAATACCTCTTCAATTGGAATATCACGCCTAAAACTAGTTTATCCCACCAAGAACTTTTTGCTCTCTTCCTCTCTGTTCCCGAAGTTGCTCCAAGCCAGCTTCTTCCTCCTCCTCCATTAAGCCATGCACCGGCCAAAGCTAAGGCCAAGCGCAAGAATATAACTCCACCTGCCGCTACTCTTCCAGCAAAAAGGTCCCGCAGCGACCCTTTGGACGACAACGGTCCCGTACTTTCTGTTCTCCTTCAAATCAGAGTCTCAACTCTGGAAAAGAACAGCCCTTCTCCTTCGACATCCAGCGCACCTCCGACAGACCATCATACCGTATCATCGTGCATCGATTCATCTCCACGGCACACCCTCGTCTCAGCGCTGCCAGCTCCACCAAACGGGTCTCCGTTCATTTCTCCAGCAGCAGCAATCCCTCACAACTTGAGAAATCAGATCATTTCAGGTAACGATATCAATCTGGTAAAAATCCTGCTTTACTCTACTAATGCAATTGATAAACACATCGTTGATTGTGGAGACATTTCCGTTGTCCTTAAAGATTGCGACCCAAGACTGTCCAAAAGTTTGTCTCTAGCCGAATTCAACGTAGCTTTCGGCGTTTACAGGGACACTTTGTGCGAAGTATTCCCCGATAGAAGAGCCGAACTAGACACCCATCTCACCATCATTTCTGATCTTGTGCTTAACTACGGCGGCTCACTCTTCTACGAATACCATAAATCTTTTTCAGCGAAAGCAGCTTTGTATATCTCCCGTTTCAACCAAAAAATTGACTGGTCAGTAATAGACCTCGAACTGATCAGCCGGCACTTCACCGGCCACAGAGCGATTTCGTGTTCAGTTTGCGGCTCCTTCTCTCACACCGAAAGCTTATGCCCCAGAACGGCATACTTTCAAACCCAGCGAAGTTCCACCATTCCTGCAAAAACTTCTACAGGGACAAAAAACTTTTTCACTCTAAACATGTGAATGATACATTTAAATCTGCTGTTCCTTTATGTATTAACTTTAACGAATCAGTGTGCCCTTATACCAAATGTAGATTTCTTCACTGCTGTTCTTGAATAAACATCCTTCTACCCCCAGTCAACGTAAAAAGAACTGTCTAAAAATGTATCTTCTCATCCAAATCGTTGTTGGGTTAATTTCCTCATTACAGGTCTAACTCAAGGTTTTCTAGCTGGTCTCAGTCTAAAGGGGCTCGCACACCGGACGCGAAGCTCAGCGCCGCACAGCACAGCGCCGCACCACGCTTTAAAATTCGAACGCATTGTTTTCTATGAGTGTACGCACACCGGTGGCGACATTCAGCGCCTGTCCGCGGCGCCCAGAAAACAATAGAAAACAATGCGTTCGAATTTTAAGACGTGTCGCTGCGCGGCGCTGAGCTTCGCGTCCGGTGTGCGAGCCCCTTAATTCCCTCCTCCATTTACGTATGCAAAAATTTACTGTCAGCCCTGAAAGAACCAGAAATTGTGGACAATCTAATTCAAAAAGAATTAGATAAAGGCTATCTAACAGGTCCTTTTAGTAAATCTCCGTTTCCTACCTTCCGCATAAACCCTATAGGCATTGCTACTAGGAAATATTCAGGAAAGAAAAGATTAATTATCGATCTCTCTTCACCCCACAATTCTCCTACACCTAGCATTAACAGCCTAATTCCAGAGGATATTTTCTTTCTTGCGTACGCTACTATAGAACACGCCAATCAATTCATCAAAACAGCAGGTGAAGGCGCCTGGTTAAGCAAAGCAGACATAACAGACGCATTTAAAATCATGCCGATACATCCTTCTCAATGGCATCTTTTCGGTGTCAGATGGAGATCTAAAATGTACTTTCGCCGTGCGTTTAACTATCGGCTGCCGCAGTAGTCCTAAGATTTTCCTTTGTCTTTCGGAAGCTTTATGCTGGATTCCGCTAATCAAATGTAAACTCCCATTCGTTTTACATTTATTAGACGATTTTCTCGTGGTCGATTTTCCCAACTCCCCAGCTGATCGCTCTCTATCTAAACACAAAAGAATTTTTTCCAAATGAAAAATTCCTTTGTCTAAAGAAAAAACAATTGGTCCATCTACTCGGCTTTTAGGCATCATATTGGATAGCAAAACAATGCAAGCATCCCTTCCAGAAGAAAAGCTCCAACGCATTCGCCAAATTATCTCCGAATTCCAGGCCGTTCGATCTCTTTCGAAACGAGACATGCTGTCCCTTTTAGTTCACTTTAATTTCGCCATGCGAATTATCCCTCACGGCTGTGCTTTCATATCCAGACTCTTAGATTTGTCAAAAACCGTTACCAATCTACATGACATGTCTTTCTGAATTACGTTTCTGGACCCACCTACTAAACAAATGGAATGGAATCTCTTTCTTTTACAATGACACTTTTGAAACTTCTAGCTCCTTTCAATTTTTCACAGACGCTGCTCCATCCATAGGTTTCGGGGGGATGTTCGGGAACAAGTGGTTCACGCACAAATGGCCATCTGAGATCCTTAACCTCGCATCTGATAAAAATCTACTGCGCTATTCGAAATCTACCCTATTGTTATCTCATGTTTACTCTGGGGAAACGAGTGGTCTAGGAAAAAGATCACCGTTCTCTGTGATAACCAAGCTGCCGTAGAAATAATCAACAAAAGCCGTTCAGCTATTCCTCTCATCAATCGTTTAATCAGATGCCTTATCTGGATTAGTATCACAAAGAATTTCCTTCTTAAAGCCACATTTATTCCAGGTTTTTACAATAACAAAGCTGACGCTCTTTCCCGTTTTAAATTTCAGGAATTTCGCTCCCTCTGCCCAGATGCCCTTCCTTTCAGCGCTCCATGCCCTCCTTTTCGCCTAACGATTTTAGATTTAATAGTCTCGCCTCATATCTTTCGGAAGCAAAAGAACTTATGAGAAAGGGAATGGCTAAATCTTACGACTCAGCATGGTCTCATTTTTCTATGTTTTGTGCCGCTTTCGCTTTCTCCCCTTTTCCGATAAATTTCAAAGTGCTAGCCGCCTTCATGGTCTACTGTGTTAATTCCCGCAAATTACAACCCCCTTCCATCAAAGCTACACTGGCAGGCATTCAGTTCCATCTTCCTTGCACGGACCCCAGCGCACCAAGCCTCTTCAAACATCCCGCTATTCGTCTGCTATTGAACGGTATCGCGAAGACTTCTCCTGCAACCAAAGACAAACGGTTACCTATTACTCTACCTCTTTTGCACAAAATGCTTCACCGTCTCAGAAAGGGTGTCGATTTTTATACCAACACACTCCTAGAGGCAGTCTTTCTCACAGCCTTTTATGGGTTTTTAAGGTGCGGGGAATTCACATGCAAATCTTTATCATTTAATCCTGATATTGATCTTTCTATGGCCGACATCACTTTGTCCAAAAACCATTTCTCTTTAATAGTAAAGCACTCAAAAACCGACAAATTCAACAAAGGGTCGCACATTTTATTATCCAGAATTAATTCTGTGTTTTGCCCTCTTTCTTCCATGTCACGATATCTGCAATCCCGGAGAAACGCCGCTCCCCAAGACCCGCTGTTCCTCACAGCAGACGGCAAACCTATGACCAGCGTCTGGTTCTCCTCTAAACTGAAACAGCTATGCCATCTTTGTGGATTAAACAGCGAAGTATACACCTCTCACTCTTTCAGAATCGGCGCAGCAACGACAGCCGCTCCAAGAGTGCCAACCGCTACCCTTAAAGAGATGGGGCGCTGGAATTCGTCAGCTTACGAACGTTACATTAGACTTAATTCCAAAAGACATCATGGAAGGTCAAATGCAAATGAGTATATATAAAAAAAAAATTTAAAAATCAGGTGGCGCGGGGTTTGGGCTTTCAAGTATTTTCCGTACTTCAATTCACAAATAAAAAAAAGAAAAGAAAAAAAAACTAAGCACTACAGTAGAGATATCCTGTCACATTGTATAGGCATGTCTTTAATGCATTGAGTCTGCTCAGTAACTACTATCTAGGCCAATAGGCAAGAGGCACATTTACAGGTAAGTTCATTAGTGTTAAGCCATTCGGCAAAGCAGGCCCAGGCACACATAGATAGCCATACATACGCTTATAGCTCTATGGAGCAGCAGCAGTACACATATTTTGGCGTGCCGATCTGCTGGGTGGGTTGTAGTAGGCTGTAGTACTCGGCCGCTTCCTATTCGTGCAGCATGGATCAAAGGTCCACTGCTTTGAGGGGGTTCTATCATCTACAGCAGCCTTTCCTTTCTTGTTATTTTGACTAAGCTGAACAATTGCGTAAGCAGATCTCGTCCGCCAAAATCAAGCCTATGTACATTCCATGCTCCATGCTAATAAAATGCTGGTTGAATCTATTCACTCCGAGAGTTGTCATGATTGAAATATAAAGTTCAGTCATGAAACTCTATCAATCGCCGATTGGTTCTTTCAGTACTGCGACACCAACCAATCGGAGGTACTTCCTCATTTACGTGGCTTTTATTTATACCGTATCCTAGCTGCGATCAGCACGCCGCGCAATATGAGAACTCCTATAATCCCACCTCCTCCCCAGCGCCACCTGTAGAGATCTGCTGTAGATGTAGGGTTCTATCATCTACAGCAGCCTTTCCTTTCTTGTTATTTTGACTAAGCTGAACAATTATGTATTTGCTCAGCAGCAGCAGCAGCGTAAGCAGATCTCGTCCGCCAGAATCAAGCCTATGTACATTCCATGCTCCATGCTAATAAAATGCAGGTTGGAGCTATTCACTCCGAGAGTTGTCATGATTGAACTATTAGTTATGTTTTTACCCTATTCACCTGGGGTGTCTCGCCTTAAAGGTCCAGTGTGTAATATTTAGGAGGATCTATTGACAAAAAAACAAATACATACACCGTGGGTCCCCTTACATGTTAAAAAGGGATAGTTCACCCAAAAATGAAAATTTTGTCATCATTTACTCACCCTCAAGTAGTTCCAAACCTGTATACATTTGTTTGTTCTGCTGAACACAGAGAAAGATATTTGGAAGAATGTTTGTAACCAAGCAGATCTCGCCCCATTGACTTCCATGGTATTTTTTTTTTCCTACTATGGTAGTAAATGGGGGGCGAGATCTGCTTGGTTATTGAAATTCTTCCAGATATTTTCCTTTGTGTTCAGCAGAACAAAGAAATGTATACAGGTTTGGAACTACTTGAGGGTGAGTAAATGATGACAACATTTTCATTTTTGGGTGAACTATCCTAAAAATCGCCATTTTGAGCCGCCATGTTTCTACAGTAGACCTAAATAGACAAACTGCTCTACAGAGCGCGTTTCATCACTATGCTGTTTTTCTTCTTCTCCGTTGGTGTTTTTAGAGGCTTTTAAAGTACTTAATTCAACAAGTTGTTGCTTTGGTACTGAAATTGGTAACAAGAACCACAAAGTTTTACTGGAACTTTACTGGAAATTTTAACTGGAACTGGAGTTTATAACACCATATAATATTTGTTTAATATTGTGTAGTTGTGTTTGTTGAACCAATATGCCACTTTTGCATTCGCATCAGTCCCATCATGTACAGTAATCTTATTTAAACATTTTTAATTTGCATAAATATTTAAATGTAATGTCTGCTAACACTCGCTCCCTCTCCTCTCTCTCTGTTCTCCCACATTCCCTCCCTTTTTCCCTCTCTTTTTCACTGCAATCCAATATAACAGCCATCAATCATGTGCATATTGTACAAATACACAGCTCACAGCTGAATCTCACCAGTGAGCAAGACACTAAACAGTTAACAGGGCATTTCATTCAACTGCACACTAAATCCTGGTGTTGATTTACAAACACGAGTAAATTCTCTCCCACACACACGCTGAATAAATACAGTTGATAATGGAGCTGTGCTGTGTGGGCATACACCAGAGGCTGAGCGTTAGTGTTTATTACTGCGCTGGAATTTTCCATTACCTGTGATGAGTTCAGCGCAGTAGGGAGCTGCGATATGGCCGAGAGAAGTGTTTACTGTGGGAAGAGCGAGAACGGCTGCTTAGGCAGAGAGAGAGAGAGAGCGATGCCGGGCTGGGCGGCCCACCTAACAGATGTGTGTTGTTTTATGTTGGTGTGAGAGTACGCTAAACATCTGGGTCTGCTTGACGTAATTGGTTTTAGTTGATTCAGGTCTTTTAAAACCTCTTTTCTCTCTCTCTCTTAACAGGAGGCCTTCTGGTCATGCTGATAAAGAAGTGATGGCCGCCACCGTCCTGACCACACTGTCCACCAGCCCGTTGGTGCTCAACCCTTCCTCCAGTGCCTCAGGTTAAACTCCGCTCTGACCCCGTCTACCATGCTAGCGCCTGCCGCCATTAACTGATAGATCCCAGAGCATTTAGGTCGAGTGGCGGCTTTTCAAATAAGCCCAAAAGGACTCCTGCTTTCTCCATTCTTATATGTTTTATATAGAAAATGGCTTTAATGAAGTGAGTGATTTCTGAGCCACCAAACAGAATTGCAAAAATAATGGTTGTTTTTGAACCAGTCCATTCCATTTCAAACAGATAGTCCCGCACCAAACTCACGCCATTGGTTAAGCCAGTGTTGCTGGTAAATATGCCGAAACAAATGTTTTGTATGATAGCGCCATAGTGTTTAGAGTTTTTTAAGGGATTGAAATGGCTGACTTACACTACCGCTCAAACGTTTGGGATCGGTTAATACTTTTATTTAGCAAGGACGCATTAAAGGGTTAGTTCACCCAAAAATAAAAATTCTGTCATTAATTACTCACCCTCATGTCGTTCCACACCTGTAAGACTTTCATTCATCTTCAGAACACAAAATAAGATATTTTTAATGAAATCCGATGGCTCAGTGAGGCCTCCATTGACAGCAAGATAATTAACATTTTCAAAGCCCAGACATATTTAAAACAGTTCATGTGACTACAGTGGTTCAACCTTAATGTTATGAACTAATACTTTTTGTGCGCCAAAAAACCCCAAAATAATGACTTTATTCAACAATATCTAGTGATGAGTGATTTCAAAACACTGCTTCATGAAGCTTTGAAGCTTAAGGAATCTTTTGTTTCAAATCAGTGCTTCGGAACATGTATCAAACTGACAAAGGCTCTAAAAAGGGGTCACGTGATTTCAGTAAATGAGGCTTTGTTACGTCATAAGTGTTTCAAAATTTCAGTGGTTCACCACTGGAGGGTTTGACTTTGGCAGTTTGATACAAGCTCCGAACCACTGATTCGAAACAAAAGATTCGTAAAGCTTCAAAGCTTCATGAAGCAGTGTTTTGAAATCGTCCATCACTAGATATTAGGGGTGCTACGGTTCAGATTACTCACGGTTCAGTTTGTATCACGGTTTTAGGCTCACGGTTTCGGTACGGTTCGGTACCTTTTACCGGTAGTCTTTTTTTGTTTGATTAACATTAAAAACACATTCAGACAGCAGGAATGCAAGGGCTGCTGTCTCTTTAAGACACTGATACTGAACACATGCTTTCTTTCTCGAGTGTATAAGTTCACTTAAGACATAACCGACTATGCTTGCTAGGATACTCGCCAAGACGGGCATGTTGACATATGGTGCGTCTCAATCAGCTCCCTAGTTCAGTAGTCAGGGTACTGATCAGGGAGTCGGCCACATTCATTTACATGATATACTGATTCACGACCTAGGGAGCTGATTGAGACGCAGGGATAACTTTGTGTGAATTTGTCCGTTCAAGCACAAGACTTGAAAGAGACCGCAGTATTTGCACGCTTCGGATGAGTGCACAAATCTTCTTACAGCGCGTGCGTAAAAGTTCTCTATGTTTAAATTGGCAAGGCTTAAATGAGTTTAGTTTAAACGCAGATAGCAACGTGTGCTGTTCAGGTCTCACCTGCGCTCGCGCGCTATCAACACCCGGGTGATGACGGCGAAGTGACTGGTCATATAGAGCATACGGCACTCGCATTGAACAAAGTTTAGGGGAGGCCAGAATGCATATCCGTTGACAGAAAAATACATTAGCCTAACTCTGTCTGTCTGTTTTATGTAGTTTCTACAAATCGTATTATAGATGCATATGCATCGTCAGATGTGAGATGAACCGCGGTGCAAGTGCGTGCCGAACCGTGTGTGCAGAACGGAACGGTTCGATTTTTTACCGAGAACCGTTTCACCCCTACTAGATATTGTTGAATAAAGCCGTTATTTAGTTTTTTTGGCACACAAAAAGTATTCTCGTCGCTTCATAACATTAAGGTTGAACCACTGTAGTAACATGAACTGTTTTAAATATGTCTTTCTGCACATTGACTTTCTGTCAATGCAGGTCTCACTGAGCCATCAGATTTTATAAAAAATATCTTAATTTGTGTTCTGAAGATGAACAAAGGTCTTACGGGTGTGTAATTGATGACAGAATTTTCATTTTTGGGGGAACTAACCCTTTAAATTAATTGAATATGGCAGTACAGTAACAATGTTTTCTATTTGAAATAAATATTGTTCAAAGAATCCTGAAAAAATGTATCACAGTTTCCACAAAAATTTTAAGCAGCACTCTTTTCGACATTGGTAACAATAATAAATATTTCTCGAGCATCAGATCAGCATATTAGAATGATTTCTGAAGGATCATGTGACACTGAAGACTGGAGTAATGATGCTGAAAATTCAGCTTTGCCATCACAGGAACAAAAGAGACTTTTTTCAAAGAACAAAAAATCTTACTGAACCCAAACTTTTTAATGGTAATGTATAAAGTAGGGTTTCTTGCACCAAAAATGGTCATAATTTAGTTTTAAATTACAATTTTTACACTCTACCTTTTACAGTTAAACAGGCTGTTTTCCCTACTGTACCTTTAAGACTTCTGGATGTAAATGGGCTCTGTTATGATTGGCTAATCTCAGTATAGTTCACACCATTGTTCATTAGACTAGCTGAGTTGTCATTGTAAATGACTATAAAATGACACCATGGCCACAAAGATTTCCAAACAGGCTGTTTTTGCAGATTAGTTTCACGAAATAGTCTGTGTAGACATGAGTTTTGCATGAATGTAATCATCTACATGGTCTTCGGACTCATATTTCAAAAGAGCAAGAAAAATCCTGTTTTCCATTTTATTTCCCCTTTAGCATGATGAAAGGAAACCCGGACTTGCATTTGAATGGGTTTGTAAGTGCAGTGACTGGTCCTTCCTTCAGCTCATGGCTTCCAAAACCAAAAGTATGCTCATAGATTTTCAGAAGAAAAGACAATAGACATTGTGCAGCAATAGAAGTGATTTAGCTCTTGCATTGTTGTTTTATTGGACTTTGAATCAAAAACTTGTTTTGTCCTTGAATGAAAATGAATGACACCCTCATGTCGTTCCAATCCCATATGACACAAAAGATGTTTTGAGAAAAATAGCTAAAATATGCTCTATTCCATACAGTTATAATAAATAGGTAAAGCTTTCAAGCTTCAAAAGCTTATAATCTTGCCCTTTAGTGGGATGTTAAACAGTGAGTCAAACTTGAGTAATGAATCAGTCCGATTCATAAAAGAATCATTTTTGTGAACTGGATCAGCTGATTTGTTGAACAGAACTAGCCAAAGATTGTTCTTTTTTTTTAAGAGCAGGATTTTGAATGTTAACTGGACTGTGTTGAAAGCGTTCTTGTATTGCGTTTGTTCTGACCTTTTCAGAGATTCTAGAACAAAATGAAAAGTGAGAGTATTCTTAAGCTGTGTCACAAAACAGCTGGTGTCAGTCCAAAGTCCCTTACATTTGTTTCTTGGAAGGAACAGGCTGTTTTAATGGATCCCCTGAACTTTTCCATGGAGGATTTCCCTCTCTTTTATTGAGGAACTCAGATCATCAGCTCTCATGGTATTAGCCGACCTTCTCTGGTTTTCTATTGTACTATATTAGTTAGCCAACATTACATCAATGAATGATGCTTTATTGTTATATAGGGGAGATTGGGGTGTCAGTTCAAAGGTTTGGAGTCAGTAAGACTGACTATTTTATATTTTTGAAAGAAAGTAATGAATAGTTCAGCCATGAAACTCTGTTCGTGTTCTGATTGGTTCTTTCAAAGAAACGTTCATAGCAATCAATGTAATGTCTTCATTGCCATTTCTCTTTATAACCATGACGCATCCAAATGAATACACTATCTCTGCACGCTATGCTTATTCTACCCCTCCACCTCCCCAGCACCACCTGCCTAGATCTGCTACATGGTACTACTGTATTTTTGATCAGATAAATGCAGCAAGAGACTTCTTTCAAAAACATTATGAATTCTTACTGAGCCCAAATAATATTTGTCATTTGATCATATGCTTAGAAAGGGTGCATCATATATAGCTGTCAAGGTGCAGCGATTTAAAAAAAAAAATGCTGAAAGCTAATTTTCTACATGGCAGGTCAGCGATAGTGAGAGTAAGATTTGCCTGTAAATAAAGACTGCTACAAAAAATGTTGAAAATGATTCAATACATTGAAATATTCTGAATAATAAACCTTTTCCTGGATGTTTATGAAAATGTGAATGTGCAGCTAGATAAGGCTTTGAAATGACAGAGGACATTAGTAAATAGTTTTTCTCGCGTTCATATTTGCATAAGTCATATTTCTATGTCACTTTGATATAGATGCTTTCAGTTGATAGCACACATCCTGAAATATCATTACATCTCATTACTCTTGCCTAGAGGACAGTTTAAGTAAAAAGTGGCACAGCTTTCCTTACACTCCATTACTATTTAATCTAGGACATTGGCCTTGGGATTAGATTTTATGTGTTTTTCATTTTGCATTGTCATTTTTTAATATCTTTAATGCAAACACATTGCCCATCTGGGAAATTAAAGACTTATTGTACTGTATCATGGTGGCTGCCCAAATAAGACAAGAGTCTCTTTCCTCCCCACCAGAAAATAGATGAGGACTAAATAAATATGGTCCGCCGGTAGCTCAGTATAGTGGCTCATGTATCCTAATGAGTAACAGCATAAGGCCTGCTGCTCAAGGCAGCTTGTTCTCGCCAAGAACTGCTCGTATCGGAAGAGACTGTCTGACGGACTTGTAAAGTGACCAACCACAGTTTGGGTTTGGTAAATGGATTATACCACAATAAAATACTGATGTGGGGGAAATAAATCAAACAATGGTGCATCAATCTTCATGTAGGACTGGGGCAGAAACTGTACACGCTTAAAAATGAAGGTTTTTTTATTGGCATTGATTGTTCCATGAAGAACCTTTCAAATGCACAAAAGGTTCTTTATAGTGGAAAAAGGTTCTTGAGATTATTAAAGGGGTGGTTGATTATGATTTCACTTTTTTTTAACTTTAGTTAGTGTGTAATGTTGCTGTTTGAGCATAAACAACATCTGCAAAGTTACGACACTCAAAGTTCAATGCAAAGGGCGATGTTTTCTTTTACAGAAATCACTTTTTAAGGACTACGTCAAATGGCTGGTACTTGTTGTAGTAACAAGCTTCTTCTCGGGTTAGTGACATCACAAACCCCAAAATTTACATAAACCCCGTCCCTGAGAACACGCAACAAAGGGCGTGAGGCCATGTCATTGTCAGTGGGTTGTTGCCATGCCATCGTTTTACGCTGGACTGCTTCACAAACGAGGGTCAATTCAACACTGGATTTGCACAAAAGATTAACATGACGGCACATGCTAGTCGATGAGTTGAATCAACTCCACAGCAACTACATAAATTTATCCACTAACCATTCAGTTTCATTCTCAAAGTCTCTTCATCAGTGTCGACTCCGGTTTGAACAATGTAAGGCTGAACACCGTTACTGACAATCCTCATTTTGGCTGCATGAGATTCTCCAGCTTTGTTGTTGTTGAGCATCTGAATCACGATCTGTTAAAGCTCCGCCCTCTTCTGGAAAGGGGGCTGGGAGCAGCAGCTCATTTGCATTTAAAGGGACACACACAAAAACAGCATGTTTTTGTTCACACCTAAATAGGGGCAAATTTGACAAGCTATAATAAATGATCTGTTTGATCTGAAAATTCACAGACACATTCTGGGGACACCAGAGACATCTTGTGAAAGGGGCATTATGGGTCCCCTTTAATGTTCTTCACTCTAAGAAAAAATGGTTCTTTTAAGAACTGTTCACTGAAAGGTTCTTTGGGGAACCAAGAATGGTTCTTCTATGTGAAAACCCCTTTTTAGAGCCTTTATTTTTAAGAGTGTCTAGGGCTACTTAGATTACAATTCTTTCCTGTCGCTTTTGTGCCCTTGAGCCGAACACTTAACCCTTAAATCATGCTACTCCAGAGAGTCTGTTCCTGTAATTAGTGTACTGTAAGCCACTTTGAATGAAAAACATCTGCTAAATTGCAAGTGTGCACATGCTGGAAGAACCCAGAGCATAATCCTAAGAGGTCAAGTGTCATGAAATGGAGGTGATTTGCCTGTTTGGGGTCATTCAAGGTCAGCAGAGCTTATACTGTTGCTCAAGGTTGTGTGACATGTCTTTAAGCTTAGAGATTTAGTTGTTTAAGTTTGTTCAGGGTTATAATTGCTTAACATCAGCTGGACAGTGAGTCTTATTCTGCTGCGTAGCTCAACATATGGTATATCTTCAGAGCTGTGTTTACAGCCTTTATTTCTTTTCTTTTTTTTAGAAGTACAGTCATGGCTGCTGCTGATGCACTGATGCACCATAGAGAATTACCCGAAACCGAAATTAGAGTTTTTATTTAGCTGGAAACCGAAACTAAAAATAAAGTTTATTTAATAATTAGTTAATCAAATATATATTGTATAGTTGTATATAAGCATTTAATTTGCACATAAGGCAGTTTTTATATCAACTTTTTAATAATGTAAACAGTGGCTGTAATAAAAACTTGTTTTCATGACTGATTTATTCAGACAAACATTTCGTTTCAGTCAATGATTTCGGCCTTCCAAAACCATTTTGGCCAAAAATGGGAAAATAAATAAAATTTTCATAATCATATTTTCAGTTGCCCAAATTTCGGTGCATCACTAATTGTATTGATCCAAAAACTCAATATCAAAGAAAAAACTAAATGTTGTTTTTTCTTTGATATTGAGTTTTTGGATCAATACAATATGCTATGGTAAAAAGTTACATAGTGTACCTTTAATTTCTACCTTTTTAATTAATGTATTATGAACAAACATGAACTAAAGTATAATTATAAAATAACCTTAACCTACACTCTAAAAAACACTGGGTTAAAAAGGTCACTGTGATTTTGCTAAGTAAGATATGTTCCTGGTTCAACAGCTATTGTTAATCCTGGAACAACATTCCCATCCAGAAACATTGTCTTAAACCTATCCCTAAAATCAGAGGGAAATGACAGGTGAATAAGAGTGGTGTAGAAGACCCTAACCCTGGTTGTAAGCCTAAACTTGACATTAACTGTACACCTGTCATTCAAATCTGATTGGTAAATTGGAATGATGTTCCAGGATCAACACGTATGTTGATTCAGGAACATGTTCTACTTAGTGAAATCACGTTCACCGGGTTAAAAACAGCACAATTTGGGTTGTTTTTAGCACAAGGGCTGGGTAAATATAGGACAGAACACATGTTGGGCTAATTTTATCCAACATAATGTGTTGATTTTATTTATTCATTTTTACTATAATACTAGTTTGTTTGTTTTTTTATTCATTAATAAGTGCTTACAGATTAACTTAAATCCTCTAAACTTTTGTAAAATACTCTACACAACCACTGGTTTACATGATTACTTCCTATATTTTCAAAGATTATCATATTTTACAGTATAGCATATTTTATACAATTTTTAAATATGTTGATTATACAATATTGTCTACATTTAAACTCATTTGACAAACATTGGAAGTAAAAATGAAACATTTATAAGCAATTCAGGTGTAACTGACCAATCTCTGTTATGCCGTTTCCATCGTATCTGCACTGGTTCTGTAAAGTGTTACTTTTTACACTTATTTACATTTTAGTACATTTCAACTATTGTATTTTAACAAATGAGTCTCATATAAACACATTTACTGAAGCAGTAACATAAGTTGTTAATTTCTGCATTCATCAGTGTACACAAGGTCATGTGTTACAATTTTTTTTAAAACATTTCTTTAACTAAAAATGCCACCGGCAACAAAACCAGTTGTGAAACAAATTTCTATCACGCATTAATGAAATAACACAATGGATTTAGTGTGCATCTGCTATTTTATCTTGATCCAGTGTTGCGTGCCATCATCATTTTTTTTCTTTATGTTCTCACCAACTTTGTGTGACTAAACAGTAAAAATGTTAAAATATTCACAAACAAATCAATACTATTCACACTGGGTCAAATGCCAAATTCCCTGCATTCTGTGAGAGAGAGCATATCTTGGCATATATGGCATGCTCTCTGTAACCAAAATTGGCCTCGCCTTCAAATAACATAATGATGGATAATTGCAGTATAGGTTTGGATTGATACCGTTTTGGCTTTGGCAAGTTACCAGCCTTATATTAAAGAGGACCTATTATGTTTTTTTACATGTTCAACTTGTAATGTTGCTGTTTGAGCATAAAAAGGTCTGCAAATTTACAAAGCACAAAGTCATTTCAAAGGGAGTTATTCTCTATATCAGTAAGCACTGGACTCTCTGAATCACCTCAATTTCTTTCTGGAAAAAACAGGACACAATGTTTCGCATTTAAATAATTCCCGCCGAAGACATATGCAAAAAAAGGGGCGGGGCCTGGTTGAGTGGCATTAGTAGAGTGTTGAAATTCGCGGTTATGGTAAAGGGCGTGACATTTCTGACCAATCAGATCACTTTGTGGTTTTTAGAAAGAGGGGCTTCAAAGGAGGGGCTTACTGACAGACTAGGAATGTTTTTTTGTTTTTTTTTAACATTCAAGCATGAAAACTTATTCTAGTAAGCAAAAAAAAATCAATACTTTGAAAAAAGGCATAATAGGTCCCTTAATTGATCATTTGTTTAAATATAAATATTTTTTCTTTTTTTTGTTTTGTTTGGGTTTTTTTTGGGGGGGGGGGGGGGGGGGGTTGNGTGTAATATTTGTGTTGTTTTGTCTTTTGTTTTGTCATTTTGTTTTGTTTTGTTTGTTGGTTGTCTTGTTTTTCTTTTGTGTTTGTTTTGTTTTTTGTTTTGGTGTTTTGTTTTTTTGTTTTGAATCTGTGGATGTGTTTACTGCTGATTTCTAATGAATTCCTGCAGTGTGTTGGACTCTGGGATATGTAACAGTGCATACTGCCAGTAATATCCCAATAGGTCAGTCAAACTTTTAGAGCTCTTTTCCTGCTTTTAAAATTGCTGTCTTCTGTCTTCAGGTGTAGATCTGGCTAGTAAGGGCTGGAAGGAGAGCCTGTCTGCCAGCTACAGCAGCTCCACCAGTGGGAACTGGAGCTGGGACGCCAGTGACCAATCGGTGCCCTCCACGCCGTCCCCGCCCCTCTCCAACGATGCCGGCAAGAGCTTCCTGCTTTCCTCCCAGAGTGATGACAACAACGAGGAAACCGAGAGTACACACTTCCTGTTTGAGGACCCCATCCCCCGGAAACGAAAGGTAGGGGTCAGGTCATATGAGCAGACAGTGTGGTTTATCAGACCTTGGTAACAATGTGTCCAGAGTTCAGCTGAGTAGTTTTTGTGGCAAAGGTGGCAGTGAATTTACCTTCAGTAATTTAAGAGCTCCATTAAACACATCAGCTTGGCTCTGGCACAACAAGTCTTGTCACCCACATGATGGAGTGTTTTCATTCTCTGTTTCATCGTCTCCATTTCGTCCCCTCTTCTTTTCAGTTTTTTGTAGTGTGGAATCACTCCAGAACGTGAATGTGGTTTCAATGTCAGGAAGCCATTAGCCTTTCTGCCTGTTCACCTTGTTTTGGTAGAGGCCGAGGATGTGTGTGTGTGTGTGTGTGTGTGTGTGTGTGTGCGGGTGTTCCGTTACAGATCCACTCTGGCTTATCCTTTCACAGCACTACACACATCTTAGCACAAGTTTTTCGCACAATTCCCAAGTGCACAATCTTGTATACATGGCCTACATGCCTCTTTCTGAAAAAAAGGAGAAAAGTGAAACATGTTTACTCAGAGGTTTCTTTTCTTTTTTTTAATATAGAATATTTCTCAATTCTGATGCAATATGTGCAATTCCAGATATTGGACGGAGAAATTAATTGGGCAGAAAAACTTTCCTTAAGTGATATCAGACATTTAAAGGCACAATATGTAAGATTTTGGGATTAAAATATCCAAAAACCACTTGAACAATGTTATATATTTTGTTGACTTGTGTATTTACATTATCCCAAATGTTTCCAAGAATGTTTAAATCCAGAGAAATAAGCAATTTTAACCAGGACACGGACTGTGTCCATGCGTGCTTTAATATATTATATGTTTTATTAGACAGGTGAGCAACTGTTTGGATACATTAATCGACAGAAAATTAATCATGTTATAGCAATCTAGCTTACTGCAGTGTGCAACAAGTGTCTCATAGCAGCCGCCGAGCGAACGCACAAAGAAATATTATAACAACTTTCAACACACAAATGTATCCAATATGATAAACAGCACTACATTACCTCACATACGCATGATTGGAAGAAGCAGAAGTGGCGACTGCGGCATAATGAAAGCTCCGCTGCTCTCGAGCCGTATGTCGCCTTCATGCTAGTCTCTCATTAGCAATTGCTCCAGCGGCCTCATTCCGCTCCACACCCTGCTTCATACTACAGTAATGTTAATAAATCTTTAATACATTAGCTCATCCATGAATATGATTTCTGCCCGAGTCCCATTGGTTTCTTAGACGTGAAGACAACACCTCCCATGATTCCACGAAATCAAGGTGTAATCAAGCTTTTGTTTTGAATAAGCGACCTCTAGTGGCGAAAAATGACATATTGTGCCTTTAAGTGATATCGGAAATTTAAAAATAATGTTCTGGGTTCAGTACAACGTAAGCTGCATTGACAGCATCTGTGGCTGTTGTTTAGGACAGAAAATATTTTGAGGGTTTTTTAATGTTCATGAAACAAGTCTCTTATGCTTATCAAGGCTGCATGTATTTGATAAAAATACAGTAAAAACAGTCATATTTTGAAATTTCTTAATATAATTTAAAATTTAATTTATTCCTGTGATAGAAAGCTGAATTTTCAGCATCATTACTCCAGTCTTCAGTGTCACATGATCCTTCAGAAATCATTCTAATATGATGATTTGCTGCTCAACAAACATTTCTTAATATTACCATTGTTGAAAAAAGCTTCATTTTTAATTGGAAACCACAATTTTTTTCAGGATTCTTTGATGAATATAAAGTTCAAAAGAATGACATTTATTTTAAATATAAATCTTTTGTCTAATTATAAATTTATTTACTGTCACATTTGATCCATTTAAAGCATCCTTGCTTGAAGTATGAACTTCTTGAAAAAAATTGAACAGTAGTGTAGAAACAGAAATCACATTTATAGCAAGGCACTTGCTGTGGAAATTAATATAGCAAGGCATTGCACTGAATAAACGTTTAAAAACATAGTTACAAAAAGACTTGAAAAATTGTTAATATAGGAATGCTTGCTGACCATATCTGTGCAAAGTTATATCCAGCCTTTCAATTGCTGTCATAAAGTTTGTAAACCAAGTAACTTTTGCAAAATATGTCAAGGTATCAACAAACTCCAGTCACAGGAATTACATCATAACGCATAATAACTGGAAGTTTATCCACAGTAGAAAAACAAAACTTTAACTTTAAAGCTCATATAACACACTTTTTTTTGTAGAGAACACAAAATATAATTAAGTTCTGCTGTGAAAGCCTATGGACTTCCATTATAACCTTGTCAAAAAATCCTAAAGGACGTGAACTGCGTTGCTAATGGAGTTTCTGTCATAACTTTGATCTCTTAAAAGATCCTAACGGGAATACACTAAGACCTTACTAAACAGATTTTTTCAGTTTCTTTTCATTTTAAAAGAATCCTTAGGGGATTGAAGAACCCCTTAGGGGATCCCGTTAGGATTGTTTCAGATTATGTTAGAAACCCCATAAGCCATCCTGTACACATCTAGAAATTTAGTCGAAATGTCAAAGACAGAATTCAAAAAATAGATACGAGTTGTTTATTTCACGCTGGTGCGCATTACATAATTTTTAATGTGTGTTCAGCTCATTTTTGGCTGGAGTGCAGTTCTCCTGTGTGTGTGTACAGAGACAGATGGATGTGTCCCGTACTGCTAATGCTTGTCTTAGGCAACAGCGCTGGCTACCTCTTCTATTATTGCAGCTCACCAGACGCCACCCTGCATGCATATATGTCCTGCTATAGCCAATAAAAACCTCTGTGAATGAAGGAGACGAGAAAAAAAAGCAAAGTTCTTTGAACCGAACCAAGCCAAATGCTGAGCAGCTGGGTGAAGTGTAACATAAGAGGACTGGCTGTTCATTCATAAAGACAGATGGAAACATACACTTCCCAGCCCTTTTTCAGTAGGTTTTGGTTAATGGTTGTTGTCACATCTCCCTGACGAGGCTTCAATGGGAAATGTTTCATAGGCTTTCGTGATCTGTGAAAGGGTTAACACCATCAGCCTTGAGAAGAGCTGAGAGTATTTGCTTGTTTTCCTATGTGTGTGAACAGACACACACCCACTCATTGACTCTGAAGAGAGCAGTGAAACAGGTCCGGACATGTTTCACATTTCAGTTAATGTGATATATTTTCTCACAAATTAAGTTCCTGGTGAGGTTTATCTGAAGAAATGATGATTATTAAATGTAATGACAATATAATCTTGGCTCACTGTTTGTTCCGGAGTGTCATTATTTCACACCGTTCTCAGAACTTATTTTTTAAGGCCACCTAATATAAAGTGGGACTGGTAAATGAATTGAGAAAATATGCCTCCAATATATATATATATATATACACACACACACACATATACGCAGTACTGTGCAAAAGTCAAGTCAAGTCACCTTTATTTATATAGCGCTTTTTACAATGCAGATTGTGTCAAAGCAACTTTACTTTGATAACTGGTATATAATTATACTGCTGGTATATAAAAGTATTAGACACATTAGTATTTTCAAAAATGGTTTTAAGCCAGTTATTTATATCTTTTGCTGTAGTGTGTCAGTAGGAAATATCAGTTTACATTTCCAAACATTCCTTTTGCTATTAATTGTAACAATCCAGTGAGTCCGACAACAACCGGTATGATCTGATCTCACCACCATCAAATCTGTCTGTGATTACATGAAGAAACAGATGAAACTGAGACAAACTAAATCCAGAAGAACTGTTATAACGTCTCCAAGACGCTTGAAAAAACCTTCCTGCAAAGCTACAGTACTGTGAAGAGTTTTAGGCACTTGTGTAAAAATGAGGAGGATGCTTTCAAAAATACTGTCATAAATAGATTTTATTTCTCAATTAACTTCTATTAACTAAATAAAATCAATATTTGGTGTGATCACCCTTTAACAGCTTTTGTCCTAGGTACACTTTTCATGTAGCTTTTCATTATAACTATTAATGACAAAAGAAATGTTTGGAAATGTAAACTGATATTTCATACTGACAAACTACAGCAAAAGATATAAATAACTGTTTGTTTTTTTGTTTGTTTTTGCATTTTTGCACAGTACTATACCCACATATATATCATAAAATGTATTTTAAGTTTATTATTTTATTTAATTTACATTGTTACTATTTCAAATAAATGCTGTTTTTTTTTACTTTTATTCATCAAAGAATTCTGGTTTCAACACTGATAATCAGAAATGTTTTTTGAGTATCAAATCAGCATATTAGAATGATTTCTGAAGGATCATGTGACACTGAAGACTGGAGTAATGATGCTGAAAATTCAGCTTTCAGAAATAAATTACATTTTAAAATACATTCAAATAGAAAACAGCTATTTTAAATTGTAAATATATTTCTTAGTATTATTGTTTTACTGTATTTTTGTGCAGGACATCATGTAACTGGTGAGTAATTTCTTTGTATGTATTCATTTTTTTTTTTTTTTTTTTTTTGAACACTGGCATAATTAAGCACTCTATTGCGGTAAAGTGTGTTAAGAGACTGATTCATCATTTGAATCACCTACAGAACCACAGATATCAAGTATGTTAGATAAACACAGATGAGATTTAGAGCGAGAGGGGAAACAAAATACGCTTGGAGCGCTGGTGAAAGTGACAGAACAGCACAGGAGGTGTGAATCTCCCACACATGGCTCACATGCCGTCACCTGGCAGTGTCACTGTTGTTTTGAAGTGCTGTGATAGTTGTTTCGCTGCAGCAGTGAAAAGCCTTCGTGCTTTTGGGGCAGCAGTGGGCTGAAGGGAATTTCTGCTGCACATACACATGAGGCTTATGCAATCAGACCTCTGAATCACTGCTGATAGCGGCCTTGACTGCAAATAGAGCAGATCTCTTTTTAAAGATGCACTTACTAATTATCATTCTCTCATTATTCATTTTTAAAGTGTGTTTTATGCTTATAGCTCTAAGGCAGATGTGTATTGATATTCCTCAGGCAGGTTTTTCTTCAATTAATTCAGCCCAAAATGCTTGGCATATGGACAACATTCAAACTTTGTTTTGTAGCCTTAGGTGTGCTATTTTGGTCTTTTATAAGCTTCATACTGGGGTGCTTCATTCATGAGAAATGTAAGATTTAAGTTTGACTTGATAAAATAGCATACTCAAAAATCGAAATATTACAGCAATGATGTCACTGTGAAATTTGCATATGGATTCGTGATTGGCTGCCTTTACAGACCAGAAACCTAAACTTCCCTAAAATTTTAGCAACTTCGGGAACACTGGTATGTCCTTTAAAAAACATAAATTGTATGTTTGTTTGTTCCAGAACTCCATGAAGGTGATGTTTAAGTGTCTGTGGAAGAACTGTGAAAAAGTCCTCAGCACCTCCTCAGGGATCCAGCGCCACATCCGCACCGTCCACCTGGGGTAAGCGTCAATCGGACAAATCACACCTGGAATAGATGATCATGTTTGTTCTGCAGTTTGAACATTTACACAAGCAATTTGTTTGCCCACACTAGACGTAACTCGACTACAAGACGTGAAAAAAGTCAATCAAAAATCACAGCCAATCAGGAGAGTGTGTGGGAGGAGTCTCTCTGCAAGCGTACTGCACTCACGATGAATTCATAAATATTACACGGATTTAAAGGGTCGGTTCACCCAAAAATGAAAATTCTGTCATTAATTACTCACCCTCATGTCGTTCCACACCCTCAAGACCTTCGTTCATCTTCAGAACACAAATTAAGATATTTTTGTTGAAATTCGAGAGCTTTCTGACCTCCAACACAATTATCACTTTCAAGGCCTAGAAAGGTAGTAAAGACATTGTTAAAACAGTCCATGTGACTACAGTGGTTCAACCTTAAATTGTTGAATAAAGTTGTTATTTTTGTTTGTTTTTTGCGCACAAAAAGTATTCTCGTCGCTGGGGTGAACTAACCCTTTAACATAATTAAAAATACATACTGAGTGACTGAAACACTCTTTGTCATTGAATACAATTGTTTGTTCACAGTTGAATGTTCTTGTTTCCTTTTATTTTCAAGATCTCTGGTGAATTTTCCATTTCAGTACAGCCAAAAAGGTCACGTAAAATGATATTCAAACATACATTAAATTCTTTTAACATTAAAAAAGCACATGATCAGTACCTGAGATTATCACTGTCATACTTTGTATGTTCTAGTTGCGACGTCGCAGAAATAGAAACTGTCGCAGGACACTGTGTTAAAAGCAAATACGGGGTCGGGGACATATTGACAATCTTTCAGGGGCGTTTCCTGCAAGGAGGAAAGGGAGGCAGTGTCTCCTCAAAAAAATTGGATGAGAAAATAATCAATATTACAAAAATATTACAAAATGTGACATTAAAAGTGTTAAAGTCACTCGTTTTTATAAAGTAACACTGTCCAACAGTGACACCCGCAGGTGAAGTTACAGCGGTAGATCCCTGATCCCATTGACTTTTAACAGACCCCCTAAGCGTGCGCTGGGTTTAGTGGGGGGTAATTGAGAAAGAATGAGGGAAAGTCACATGAGAGGAGGCAGTGCCTCCATCGCGCTATGATTGGATATGATCGATTATGATTGTTTCGTGCACGTTCTGCATGTGCCTGAACGAAGACAATGATGGCATTAAAGGGGCTCTATGTAATAATGACACCCAGGGTTCAAAATAGGTACTGCAGTCCAAATTCAAAATATTGTTTGGCCCGCCCCCTCGTTCAAAGACGTAGGTTGCCAGCTTTTACAGCATATGGTTGCCAGCAACAATAGGGAGCGCAATTGACAATGAAAGCTGAGGAGACTTAAACACTGTAAGCTGATGAGTTGATTTATCTGTTTTGATATGCTGTTGTTCATAGAGATATTTAGATGGATTCAGAGGCTTTTTAGTAGAGATGCACCGATTGCAATTTTCTTGGCCGATTCCGTTTTCCGATTTTTTGTTAGTGTGATCGGCCGATACCTATTTTTTGCCGATTCCGATTTTCTTTCTAAGAACTATAGAAAGAAAGAACTAACTGCAATAGAATAAAGAGAGCTATGAAACTAAGTTTTTCGGGTTAAGGGGAGCCGAGCTTCTCCGTAGTTCGCACCCTGAACTCAGCCATTAAGATATCACTGCTTTATGTCACGTCAAAACTTGAAATGGGCTGAAAACATGATGATGGTGGGGTTTTAGTGAGCAATCAGTTTGGGAAAATTAAAGGTACAGTGTAGCTACAAGCTTGATGACTGCTGAAAATAAGTTGACTTTTAAAAAGAAAAAGCTGAACATTAGATCACAAATAAAATATATTGCTTAAATTGTTACTGCCTTTAGTTATTATTTTGAAATAAATGTAAAAATGCATAAAAACACTGACTTGATGAAATTTATACTTGATTTTAATAAATGCAACATTACATGGTCTTTCTTTTTTATGTAATACTTATTTAACCAGGAAAATTAAGTCTAACCGGTACATAAATTTATATTTGATGTATGTATAAAAAAAAGCCTCCTCATTTTAAATCCACTGCTCTCTTTTTTTAGTAAATGTAATGTTAACTTTTAAAGCTTTAGAGGCGGAGATGATTTTGTCCATATGAAGGGTGCAATTTGTCTGTCAGTCTCTGAGGATGGGGCAGCTCAGGGTGCTCTTCCCTTTCTGAGCACCATAACAGGAGGTAGAGAGGGAAACACATTCTGATGGAAGTAGTAAGAGTGTTTTTATAGCCTCTTGTTGCTACCTGACCATCCCATGTAAATCAAGCCTCTGTTATGACATTGGCACTGCTGCCCCCTGCTGGCTGCCTGTTGACGTGCGCACAAGAGCACCGAGCCTGCAATCCGAGGCTGGCCTAAGTTTTAGTATCGTGTGTTTCAGGCGAAATGGAGATTCTGACTACAGCGATGGTGAGGAGGATTTCTACTACTCTGAAATCGAGGTGAACATGGACACTCTTTCGGAGGGGCTGTCCAACCTCACGCCCACCTCTCCTACAACGTCCGGGCCGGCCCCTGTCTTCCCCATCCTGACTTGTGATGTGTCTCGATCTGAGCCCGCCCACATGATCCACACCCCACTCAGCCAATCAGCACCGTCGGCGCTGTGTCACATCCGCACTGACCACGCTTACCAGGTAACATCGCTCTTCTTCTTATTGAACACACAATCCCTTCTATCTGCACTTAATGGAGTGCACGTGTCATGTAATGGGTTTGAGGTTTAGGGATGATGTCTTCATGCACACTCTCCTACAGTTCTTTCGTCAATCTGTGTGTGGGTGGACTTTGAGAACATGATATTCTTTCAGATCCCCCACGCAAGGCTCTGTTTTAGTTATTAATGCAGCTCAAATCTCTCACCATCAGGGTCAGAGTCAACAAAGCTTTATTATCATGGCTATAAAACCAAAATCAAAAGAAAAAAATGTAATATATTTAGTTTGAAGACTCATTTTGCATTATTTTCATGACAATTCATTGCAGTTCCCTTATATTCTAATTAGCATGTGTCTTAAAGGGATAGTTCACCCTAAAATTCTCACCCTCATGTTGATGCAAACCCATAATCCTTCTGTTCATCTTTGGAACACAAATGAAGATATCTTTAATGTTTTCTCATAATTTCTGTCCATTCATTGAGAGTTCATACCAAACCTTACAATGACAAAAAGACATCGTAAAACTAATCCATATGAATCAAGTGGTTGAATTCAAGTCTTCTAAAGAGACTTCTTTGTATGAGGAAAATATTTAATGTGGACTTTTAGTCACATATGAAGTGTGCAAATTTTGGTTTTGGCAATGGACTGGCAAAAATGATGAGATAATATTAAAAATATCTTCATTTTTGTTTAAAGATACAGAACTCTTAGGGGTTCAGAATGACATGAAGGTGAGTAAATGATGACAGAATTTTAATTTTTGAGTGAATACATCATAAAAAGCATAAGCATACTACCATAAATACACAAAAGCATAAACAAATACTACCATGATATATAAATACAATTGCATTACAGTTATGAGAATTTTGGGAGGAATTCTGCTTAACTGTTGTCAATAATATGCAAATAATCTTAAAGGGCCTAAAAAATGAGCTTCATTTTCTTAAAATGAAACTATAATGTCTTTTTTTTAGTTCACCCAAAAATGAAAATTCTGTCATTTATTATTCACCCTCATTTCGTTCCAAACCCGTAAGACCTTCGTTCATCTTCACAACACAAATTAAGATATTTTTTTATGAAATCTGAGAGATTTCTGTCCCTCCATAGACTGCAACGTAATTACCACTTTCAAGGCCCAGAAAGGTAGTAAAGACATCGTTAAAATAGTCAATGTGACTGCAGTGGTTCAACCTTAATGTAATGAAGCGACGAGAATACATTTTGTGCGCAAAAAAACAAACAAAAATAAGGAATTTATTCAACAATTTCTTCTCTTCCCTGTCATTCTCCTACACTGTTGATGTAGTAAACAGTGCAGCGATTCCGGGTTCTACGTCGAACGCCGGCTCATTATTGGCCGACTGCTGCGTCAGCATTACACGTATGCGTTGTGCTGCTCACATGAACAGCGTAGGACACTGACACAGAAGAGAAGAAAGTGTTGAATAAAGTCGTTATTTTTGTTTGTTTTTTGCGCACAAAAAGTATTCTCGTCGCTTCATTACATTAAGGTTGAACCACTGAAGTCACATTGACTATTTTAACGATGTATTTAGTACCTTTCTGGGCCTCGAAAGTGGTAATTGTGTTGCAGTCTATGGAGGGACAGAAAGCTCTCAGATTTGATCAAAAATATCTTAATTTGTGTTCTGAAGATGAATGAAGGTCTTACGGGTGTGAAACGACATGAGGGTGAGTAATTAATGACAGAAATTTCCTTTTTGGGTGAACTAACCCTTTAATTCAATACACATATTCTTGTAAAACAAGAAATTTTGCAAGTGCACTTATCTTGTTTTAAGGATGTTTTACAGGAAAACAAGATTTGTTTGCAACGCAATTAGTGTGTGGCTTACTTTCTACATCTCTTTGCAGGAGTTTCTTGAGAAATTTTGTCCCAAATGGAATGAATGACCTTTCTAAAATCTTTCAAACGGACAGAGATTTATATATCTGACCTTTGCTCGCGCACCAGATTGAGGGCTCTGTTAAATATCAAAAAGCCAGACCACTGCATACACATGTGTCTCTTTAATTGCCGAAGTCCATTTTGTTGATGTATTTATGGGTCAGTGTGATGAGGTCAGGATTTCAGGACCAGGTTGGATAGGTTGAGTATCAGACCGTCTCATTTCTAATGGCTTGTCATGATGGTGTCTTTGAGGCAGCTCTTCTTGGCTGTCGGTGGGTTGTGGTTGTACTTAACAGTGTTTTCTCTTCCTCTCTCCGCTGGCTTTGCTAATACCGCCTCTTACACACACTATGTTTTTCAGGCTACAACCCCTGTCAGCATTCCCAGCATGCCCTCTGAACCGCCTCACAGTGAGGATAGGATTAGTGTATCCTGGCAGTCGCCCCCTGTCATATATAAAGCTCTACCGGTGAGATGGCTCCTTTCTTTCTCTCTTTCTTGTTTTCTCACAATCTCTCTTTCTGTCAGAGACGCAGTCCTTGTGAAAGACTTAGCTCACTAAATATTGAAAGGGCAGTGATCCTGTAAGCTTGGTCGACTTTTATTTGTCACTCCCAGCTTGTCTTTCTCTGTCTCTTGGGGTCTTTCAGAAGTTGCACTTGCATGACTTTTGGTTTCCTGTCTCAGATGCTTTTGCAGAACACAGAGTAGCTTCCAAACCCCTGTTACAGGTTGACAACTGCAGAAATCTAGTACCTGTCAAAAAGACAGTGTTTATGAACTAGTTATGAAAATATATTGTGATCAGGGATGCGCCGTAATGGACCAATAATTAGCGGCGTTTGCTAAGAAAGCTTTGCTATTACTGTTATTTTGCCTTAGAAACTAGCCATGAGAATAATCATCTAGAATCAGCCAGAACACTATAGCAACCACCCACAATACCCAAACATTGTTTTGCACAGACAAACAATACTCACATTTATTTATTTATTTATTTTTTAATTATAATATATAATGGTGTGAAAACAGGTATCAAAACACTCAAGGCTGAGTAAAAGACAAAAGATGAACAACATTACTTTTATAACCTGCCATTAAATAATTTACTGTTTGAATTGTGTATATATGTATTAATGTTCAAAAGTTAGGGAAGGTACTTTTTTTTTTTTTTAAAGAAATTAATACTTTTATTCTAAATTGATCAAAAGTGACAGTAAAGACATTTATAATGCTACAAACCATTTCTATTTCAAATCAATGCTGTTCTTTTGAACTTTCTATTTCTCCTAGAAACCTGGAGAAAAAAAAAAAAATATCACAGTTTCCACAAAAATATTAAGCAGCACAAATGTTTTCAACATTGATAATAATCAGAAATGTGTCTTGAGCAGCAAATCAGCATACTAGAATTATTTCTGAAGGATCATGTGACTCATGTTAGTAATGATGCTGAAAATTCAGCTTTGATCACAGGAATAAATTACAAATATTCAAGTATATTAACTCCCCCGACTTTGACGGAATTTTCTGTCATTTAAGACATAACGCTTCCCCGACTTTGATGGAATTTTCCGTCATTTAAGACACAACGCTTCCCTGACTTTGATGGAATTTTCCGTCATTTAAGACACAACGCTTCCCAGACTTTGACGGAATTTTCCTTCATTTAAGACACAACGCTTCCCTGACTTTGACGGAATTTTCCTTCATTTAAGACACAACGCTTCCCTGACCTTGACGGAATTTTCCTTCATTTAAGACACAACGCTTCCCTGACTTTGACGGAATTTTCCTTCATTTAAGACACAACGCTTCCCTGACTTTGACGGAATTTTACGCTTGTTTATGAACTAGTTATGAAAATATATTGTGATCAGGGATGCGCCGTAATGGACCAATAATTAGCGGCCGTTGCTAAGAAAGCTTTGCTATTACTGTTATTTTGCCTTAGAAACTAGCCATGAGAATAATCATCTAGAATCAGCCAGAACACTATAGCAACCACCCACAATACCCAAACATTGTTTTGCACAGACAAACAATACTCACATTTATTTAATTTTTTTTTGTAATTATAATATATAATTGGTGTGGAGGCTGAGTAAAAGACAAAAGATGAACAACATTACTTTTATAACCTGCCATTAAATAATTTACTGTTTGAATTGTGTATATATGTATTAATGTTCAAAAGTTTGGGGTAGGTACGTTTTTTTAATTTTTTTTTCAAAGAAATTAATACTTTTATTCTAAATTGATCAAAAGTGACAGTAAAGACATTTATAATGCTACAAACCATTTCTATTTCAAATCAATGCTGTTCTTTTGAACTTTCTATTTCTCCTAGAAACCTGGAGAAAAAAAAAAAACATATCACAGTTTCCACAAAAATATTAAGCAGCACAAATGTTTTCAACATTGATAATAATCAGAAATGTGTCTTGAGCAGCAAATCAGCATATTAGAATGATTTCTGAAGGATCATGTGACTCATGTTAGTAATGATGCTGAAAATTCAGCTTTGATCACAGGAATAAATTACAAATATTCAAGTATATTAACTCCCCCGACTTTGACGGAATTTTCTGTCATTTAAGACATAACGCTTCCCCGACTTTGATGGAATTTTCCGTCATTTAAGACACAACGCTTCCCCGACTTTGATGGAATTTTCCGTCATTTAAGACACAACGCTTCCTTGACTTTGATGGAATTTTACGTAATTTAAGACACAACTCTTCCCAGACTTTGACGGAATTTTCCGTCATTTAAGACACAACGCTTCCTTGACTTTGATGGAATTTTTCGTCATTTAAGACACAACGCTTCCTTGACTTTGATGGAATTTTCCGTCATTTAAGACACAACGCTTCCTTGACTTTGATGGAATTTTCCGTCATTTAAGACACAACGCTTCCCAGACTTTGACGGACTTTTCCTTCATTTAAGACACAACTCTTCCCAGACTTGACGGAATTTTCCTTCATTTAAGACACTACGCTTCCCTGACTTTGACGGAATTTTACTTCATTTAAGACACAACGCTTCCCTGACTTTGACGGAATTTTACGCTTGTTTATGAACTAGTTATGAAAATATATTGTGATCAGGGATGCGCCGTAATGGACCAATAATTTGCGGCCGTTGCTAAGAAAGCTTTGCTATTACTGTTATTTTTCCTTAGAAACTAGCCATGAGAATAATCATCTAGAATCAGCCAGAACACTATAGCAACCACCCACAATACCCAAACATTGTTTTGCACAGACAAACAATACTCACATTTATTTAATTTTTTTTTGTAATTATAATATATAATTGGTGTGGAGGCTGAGTAAAAGACAAAAGATGAACAACATTACTTTTATAACCTGCCATTAAATAATTTACTGTTTGAATTGTGTATATATGTATTAATGTTCAAAAGTTTGGGGTAGGTACGTTTTTTTAATTTTTTTTTCAAAGAAATTAATACTTTTATTCTAAATTGATCAAAAGTGACAGTAAAGACATTTATAATGCTACAAACCATTTCTATTTCAAATCAATGCTGTTCTTTTGAACTTTCTATTTCTCCTAGAAACCTGGAGAAAAAAAAAAACATATCACAGTTTCCACAAAAATATTAAGCAGCACAAATGTTTTCAACATTGATAATAATCAGAAATGTGTCTTGAGCAGCAAATCAGCATACTAGAATTATTTCTGAAGGATCATGTGACTCATGTGAGTAATGATGCTGAAAATTCAGCTTTGATCACAGGAATAAATTACAAATATTCAAGTATATTAACTCCCCCGACTTTGACGGAATTTTCCGTCATTTGAGACACAACGCTTCCTTTACTTTGATGGAATTTTCCGTCATTTAAGCAATGCTTCCCAGACTTTTACGGAATTTTTGAGAAGAGTCTGTCTGCATCCCGCAGTAGTACAAACCATGGCCTACAAGTTACACCTATTACTACAAGTTTCGCTTGACTTTGATGGAAGTCTGATCTGAATGTAGTCTTTTACAAACTTTTTTTTTTTTTTTTAAACTTACCCACATTCAAGAGTTGATAAAAAAGAAATTGTGAAGCAGAGGCTCTGTTCTTTCTTTTGATATATTGCATGTTCAGATATTCATACAACAAAATATTCTGGGGGCCAAGACATTTTTGTTAAAATTATCAAAAATGCAACTTTAAAAAAAAACATTGGTCGGGAAAGAGTTAAAATAGAAAACAGTAAATGGTAATAAATGGTAATATTAAACGGTAATTTTTCACAATATTACTGTATTGTTGATCAAATAAATTCAGCTTTGCTGAGCATAAAAAGCGTCTTTCAAAAACATTCAGAAATCTTACCAACCCCAAACTTATGAACGGAAGAAGTGTCAGCTGAGATGTAAGCATGTCTTCACTTCTTGTGTATTTGGCTGCGCTTTTGTTTAGTCAGATCACCTTTAACATGAAATGCCTTTGCAGGGCCCGATGACTCAAATCCGCACTGTGAGCATTGGTGAGAAGAGACAACCTGTTAACCACACCACTGTCAGCAAAACACACAGCAACAACACCTCTGCTTCCAAACCCACCACTGGAACCAGGTAACCTGTCATGGAGCTCACGGCTTCCTGATATTTTTGGAGCCTTGCTTCACAGCTAACCGAAATGAAATATTGATGAAATATTTCCCCAGGAAACCGCGTGGCGAAGCCAAGAAGTGCCGAAAGGTGTACGGCATGGAGAAGAGGGACCTGTGGTGCACAGCGTGCCGTTGGAAGAAGGCCTGCCAGCGCTTCACTGACTGAGCTTTATCCTTTAGCCCACTTCAAAACGTGCTCTTTTATTGCAGCTGTTCCATGGATTAAGCACCGATATCTCCTGCACAACTCTCACAGGGGACTTGATGAGCTGAGATGGTGTCCGTCTGAGGCGTGTGGCCTTTTAAATGTCACCGATTCCTCCAGGCCACGAGGGGGTGCTCTTTTCCTACTGCTTCCATAGTGGAACAATGAGACTTTTATTCAGAAAAAAAAACTGATAAAAAGCTAAAAAGAGGAAAATACTTTGAAAAAAAAAAAAAAGCTTTTTGGCTTTTGCTGCATTGCATATTAAGGCAAAAAAAAGTTACTTTTTCATAAGTAATCCAGAAATGAAACATTCAAAGCAGATTTTTCAGGCAGTTTATTATACTTTCATGTTTTGTGAGCGTTCTGTGGAATACAGCTAACGATTTTCCATGATTTTAAGTGTGGCAGACTTTATACATAGCAGTTTTTAACTGTTCAAAGCTCTGTAAGCTATTTTGACTGGGTATTGAGTATTTTAAACAGTTAACCCTCTCACACCAAGAAACTCAAATTCATTTATGGACATCATTTAAGCTTCAACCAACTTGGATTTTGTTCAAAATCAAACTATTTCTGGATTTACCGCTTTATTTTGCCTACAAGCACTTTTAACGGCCATGAAAATCATTTTCCATTTGGATAAAGCAGAGTGCAGTTTAGCATCACAACTGGCGCGTTCATGTCCACGGTGAGCGTTTCGCCAAATAGTCAAAAACTGTTTCGACACACATTGCTAAAGTAATACCTCTAAACAAGAATGAGCCTTTCAGAGAGAGGCCTCGGTGTACTTCAGCGCGAGTAGTTGTAGTGCAGGAATGTAAAATGGCCTCTCTCTGCTCTTACGCACCGAAACTATTCTGTCCCTCACAGATCAACTGCCTCTTTATAAGCTATGAGGTTTATTCCTGTCAGTCCACAGTATTAATTCAATGGCAGGCACTTTAACCAGCCACACGTCATCCCAGCAGGACATCCCAGTCTAATGTGATTCAGAAATCAAGTGTTTTCCACACAAACACACCTTCCTGCATATTACGGAGTCTTTGTGGCGAATTCAGGCCACACTGTGCTTCCTAAGAAATCATTTTCTTCTCGTTCAGCTTATGGATATTATTCACGTAAAGGAAACGCTTGCTCTGATAACATGTAGATGTCTTCCACTGTGCTTTCTTTTCATATGGAGGTGATCATGTGATGTCTTCATGTAAACAGGCACACTGTGCTGTCTGACCCTCTCAATATGAGCCAAGCAGCTCTGAGCTGTTACACTGCCAAAAAAAACGATCAAGCTTTGTATTTTTTTCCATTACAAATATCTAAAAGCTCTCAAGATACATTTACTTAAAGGGATAGATCACCCAAAAATGAAAATTTTGTCATCATTTAACCACCCTCATGTTGTTTCAAACCAGTACGAGTTTCTTTCGTCTGTTGAACACAAAAGAAGATATTTAAAAGAATGTTGGTAATCAAACAGTTGACTTCCATAGCAGGAAAAAATAAATACTAAATGGCTACCGTCAACTGTCTGGTTACCAACATTCTTCAAAATATCTTCTTTTGTGTTCAACAGATGAAAGAAACCTGTACATTGTACAGGTTTAGAACAACTTGAGGGGGAGTAAGTGACAGAATTTTCATTTTTTTGTGTGTGAACTATCCCTTTAAGAATGGAAATGACTCGATATTAAGCCTTAAGGTGATGATACGTGGGGCAGCTTTTTGAGCGATGTTGCTTGGGCACTTTCCCATTGAGAATTGGGCAACAAATTTCGATCTAAAGTATCCAGATAGAAATTTGTTGCCAATTCTCAATGGGAAAGTGCCCAAGCAACATCGCTCGATGACATTTCCAGGCAACATTGCTCAAAAAGTTGCCCCGTATCATAACCTTTAGTTTCTGAAACCCAGAAATATATTTCAATCCAGAAACAATATTCTTGTTTTAAGCATAACTTCAAGTCAATGCATCTTGATTTAAGAATGTTCAGATATTTGTACTGGAAAACAAAAATACTGAGTTAGAAAATCCTGTTTTTGCAGTGAACCCATGAAACACTGACAGTGATTGGACATGTGAATGTGATCTGTATCATTAAAGGGATAGAGTTCACCCCAAAATTTACTGACCCTCATCTCGTTCCAAACCTGTATGAATTTTGTGAAATATCATTTTGGACCCTATTGACTTCCATTGTATGGACAAAAATGCCGTTTTTCGAAATACATTCTTTTGTTTTCCACTGTTTTGGAAAGACATGAGGACTGATGACAAATTTTGGGTGAACTATTACTTGGAGGATATTAAAGGAATAGTTCATTTTTCAATTTTGGGGTGAATTATTCCTTTTGAAAAGAAACTCTAATCCCAATCCTAAACACTTTGTGTCAAAACATTTATTTTTCACCTTCCAGGTTGAAGATTAAATCTCGTTTTTTCGTTTTATCAGACCAAACAAAACTGGCAATCAAAATGTAGCTCCCAAAAAATGTAGCGGTTCAAAGAAACAACTGGGCAAGTGCGTAATTACCAAATGACCGAATCTATCTGTCAAAGTATATTGTCCAATCATGGCTTAGAGCAGCTTTGTCTTTCTTTCCCAGCGGTCAGAAAGGAAAGAGCGTCCCTCTCATGATCATAACCTTCACTAAGTGCCAATGAGAAGAACAAGAGGGAAAAAAATGTATAATTGCACTAACTTGTACTGCACAAAACGTATATTTTTATGTACCGTTTTTATACGCAGAAATTGAAGTTTTTAAAAAGCGAAACCGCCGTGCTTCTCTTCATCGGGTCAGGGACGGGGTCTTTTCTCTGACCTCGCAACTATAAGCTTACGTGGCGGTACTTTATGGCGGCGTTGTGCTGGTTCGGGCCTCGCAGTGCGCGACGGTGAGCTTGTGACTGCAGGCTTTGGCAACTAGCCTTCAGACTCATTTCTAGGGAACGTCACTGTCTCGATTTATAATAAAAATCGTTTCTCGTGTTAAACATTGTTTTTCTTTATAGGAAAAAGAACCATGACGATTTGGATTTTAGGCATCGAAAACCAGGCCGTCGGACAGTGACGCGTTAAATACGTTTGTCAATTTCATGGCTTCTTTGCCGAGACTTTGATAATATAATATAAAAACCATAAGAGTGCTTTTTGTTTTAAAGAATGAATATAATATCATTGTATATTTTGGGGCTGAGGGGNGGGGAAACGGGGGGGGGGAAAGAAGCATCAATGAATGTAAAATCTACAAAATGAATATCGGCTGTCTCACACAAATTTCTTTCGGTCTTTTATTTTCTTTCATATCAAGTAGTTAGAACCACTCAGTGTTTTTTCCTTTCGTTTTCATTTTCAGTTGGCGCTTACATCGATGCGTTTTCATTGTTCTGTGGATATGCGAGTGTGTACATCATGGTGTATGTGTGTATTATTGTGAGGCAGGAGGGACGTTGCTATGTGGATCATTGCGTCATCCTGCCCTGCACATTCCGATAGATGAGTTCGTCTGAGCTTTTGTCCGTCTATTCCCCGTTATTCTAACTTCACTGACTGCCTGTTGCTTCTTCAGCCAGGATATTAAGCTAAACAACCAAGAAAATGTGTAAAAGCTCCACTTAGTCTCTTTGTAACTTTCGAAACACTTCAGTGTTCAAGAAGCATCTTCACAATAATCCTACTATTCTATACAGCTTTAACATACATCATACGATTCGAACTCTTTCTGCCTTGTTTAACTGTCGAGGTCTTGTCATTGTCAAGCCCTTTCCCTTTTCCATTGTTCATTGGTTGAGATTTGATGCATGTCTTGTATCATCTTTGTACTATCTTGCTTTATTGGAACCATTATTGTTTTTCAGAAGTTGATAGTGACTTGTCGAGAGTTGAGTGAATGAACGCGAGGATGGAGGTTTTTCTGGTGTTGACTTCGGTTGGTTGGTTGGTTGGTTGGTGATGAGAGTGTGATTTCTTGTGGCTGTAATGTGGAGATTGAAATAAACATGGATTTCAGAAATATGTTTGATTGGAATTCAGTTTTTTCTTCATTTGTGCAGGTTTATGTGTGTTCTAGTGCAGTTCTAAAAATAATCTCCAGTAAATGGTCCTAGAACAGTACTCTTAAAGTTTATTATGCCCCTTTTCACAATAAGTCTCTGGTGTCCCAGAATGTGTCTGTGAAGTTTCAGCTCAAAATCCCCCACAGATCATTTATTATAGCTTGTCAAATTTGCCCATTTGGGTGTGAGCAAAAACATGCCATTTTTGTGTGTGTCCCTTTAAATGCAAATGAGCTGCTGCTCCCAGCCCCTTTCCAGAAGAGGGTGGAGCTTTAACAGCGCACGCTTCGGTTGCTCAACAACAACAAAACTGGAGAATCTCACGCAGCCAAAATGAGGATTGTCAGTAACGGTGTTCAGCCTTACATTGTTCAAACCGGAGTCGACACTGATGGAGAATCTCAGGAAGAAGTTACAACTTTTAGAATGAAATGACGTTCCTGAATAGATAGTGGATACATTTATGTAGTTTCTGTGGAGATGATTCAATTCATCGACTAGCATGTGCCGTCATGTTAACTTTTGTGCAAAACCCACATGGACGCCCACTATACTTAGTGTACCTGTTTGCCAAACAGAGCCATACAACATAACGTTTATGATTGCTATCAAATGCTGTGAATGGTCTAATAATATTTTTTCCAAAATATCGCTCGGACAGAAACACTCCTTTATTAGTAATCGTGCTTGTCAGGGTCAACTGGCAGGCTATCCAAGCTAACGAGTATAGAAGTAAATTAATGCCAAATGTTTTTGAAATTTGCACTAACTGAAAAGAAATATGCATTACATTAACTGTGCTTGCATTTTGATGCATTGTATTTTTAAGGCTTGCATTTTTATGGGCTGAAATTCAACATGGTTGTATATTTAAGCTGTGAATATTTCAATTCAGAATATTTCACACACATTTTCATTAAAAATTCAATCATTTATATTCACCTTTCAGATTTCACTTCCAATATATTCATTCTGTTTAAAAATACAACCTATAATATTCGACTAGCAATTTTCGGTCCATTTTATTTCGCTTTACAAATTCGCTTCCACAAATTCAGTGCTTCAAATTCGGCAGAAAATTCAACATTTCACATCCGGGAACTGCAGGAAAAGCAGTAGAATGGCGATGCAAGATCTCCATCTGCTGTTAGTCGACATCACCAGCAGGTGCCGCCAGCGGCTGTTAATGAAGACCAAAGAAACGGTTAGAAACAGGTCATTCATTCATTAAAACGGATTTGCAGAACTAGAGGAAGCGGTAAGTGAATGTGTGATGATTATCAGGGCCAGTATAAAAACATTGTTCTGTGCAGCCAATGACAGAACAGTTGGCATGCTTTATTCAATCTTTTGCCATGGCGTTAGAACTGATACACCGTTTTCGCTTGTGAAAACAAAATGATGCTGCCATGGGTGGAAACATGCAGATTAAGGGGCGGTAATATTATAATAAGATCCCCTTCCTATGTCACAAGGGGAGCAAAATCTGAGCGGCTCATTTTTCTACATGCTTGCGGGGAAAGGCTTGCCAAAACAAAGTTACTGGGTTGTCCTTTTTCACGTTTTCTGGTTTGGTAGATGCACTGGGGACCCGATTATAGCACTTAAGGCGAGACACTCCAGGTGAATAGGGTAAAAAAATAATAATAATAGGCATACTTCCCCAGTTGATTACATTAAGAATTGCAAACATTTTTTGTATTACAAGTTTTCTGAAATGGTATGTTTAAATATGCAAATGAGGCATTATCTGATTAAATATGTACTAATTTGCATACATTTCCAGAAAAAAAAATCTTAATATTGGATGAAGTCAGCAATTTTTTTGACATGGTAAAGTCAAAGGTTTTTAGATTTTGGGTATCTGTTTTTATCACTCCATAAATAAATAAAAATATCAACAGCCAGAAAAAAATTTATTTTCACCATTTGTTTTAGGAATAAAATGTATAAAATCAAAAACCTTCAGAATATAGATAGGAATAAAACTGTAAAGTTTGCTGTATGTAAGTGCTGCAGAAGTGGAGATTTCTGACTCAGAGCAGAAGAAAAAAACGGAGAAAACGGCTTTTAAAGATATGTACTGTAATTGAAATCTACAGACACAAATAGATAAAGTGCTATAAAATATACACTTTATACAAAAGTATATTTTAGATGTTTTCTTTCCAAGAGTCTGAAAAAGCACTTTATGAAAAGCCAAAAAGCACAAAATCTCAAAATTGTCAGGTGCATGACAAAACTGTGTTTTTGCCTGTAGTGTCTCCCCTCAGACATGAAAAAAGTCAGATTTTCATGATATATCCCCTTAAACCAATGATTTTTCATTGAAATTACATAGCTTCTGAAAGTTTGGTTGGTAAGATTGAATATTTTTGTCTCATGTCATATTATGCTCACCAAGGATGCATTTATTTTATTTGATAAAACGGTATACAGTAATATTGTGATTTTACAAATAATATTACGATTTAAAATAACAGTTTTCTTTGTTAATGTATTTAAAATATAATTTATTCCAATGATGGAATTAATCCAGTCTTCAGTGTCACATGATCCTTCAGAAATCATTCTAATATGATGATTTGGTGCTCAAGCAACATTTCTTATCTTAATAAAATCAGTCACCATTTTATGTAACTTAAAAAAGAAACATGTTATAAAATCAATTTTATAAAACATTAAATGACTACTCGCACTCCAACAGATTAACCCTTGAATGAGGTATTAAACATGTACACGAAATCAGCGGTTCAGTCATAGAGGTTCCCCACAGATTACATTACTGCATCTTTAAGGAATATTCAACACTAAATCTTTGATAAAACAGATGCCAGGCAGAAAAGGAATCATATGGGAATCATAATTCCCCTGGTGTCAGTAGTATGTCATTCTCCTCCGGTCCATTGGGTGGTGCTGTAGTTCAGAACAGCAGTGGGTTGTCCAGCACTGCTACTCCTGCAGCCACACCCCCATCAGCATGCTCAGAGCTCTTGGTCCTCAGCAGGTGGCCCACACATTCATTAAACACCATGTCTTTGCCTTTCCTGTGTGAGAAAAATATGCAGCGATTTGCTGTAACGAAGTGAATCTTAAGATGTTTGTACAATAAAAACTGAGAAATGATCCCACCTGACATACGCTCCAAACGCGCCCAGTTCACTCAGACAGTAGTTCAGTCTCAGAGGAGTTCCGGGCCTGAGCAGGTAGTTCTGGACCGGGACGGGCTGGATCTTGTCCATCAGGATGTAGGCCGTCCTCTCACTGGAGTTCTTCAGGTTCTTCAGCACCTCACAGATCTCATTTCCATAAATGTTGTTGCCTGTGACATAGAAAACGTTTGAGATATATACGTGAGTGAGTACACAGGACATGACATGTGACCACTCACCTCCTCCCTCCCTCTGAGGTTTCAGCACATACAGATCTGGATTGGCCAAAGCCCTTGCTACCGTTTTATCACCTTCTTCTCCCTGTGGAAAGACAGGTCGAGCAATTAAAATCTGTTTCATAAGAATAAAATTAAAAAAAACAGTTGACTAGTCAACAGTGGTACTCAATCCTGCTTCTGACGTTCAAGCTTTCTGAAAGTTTAGTTCCTACCAAGGTTATCGTATCATTATAATTAAATAATAATTAGTAAAATACATAAAATAAACATTTTTATGTAATTTCTGTGCCATTATTCGGTCCACAATCAGCTGAAAACAGCCAACAAGCAGCAGATACAGTACATTGGGTCTCATTCACTAATAGTCAGGTTCGACACTATACTGAATTTAACGCAGATGAAAACGAGGCTGTGAGGGATAGACTCGCAGTCTTTACACTTATTATTCAACATTACCGTTTTGCATTGACACCACTGTATGCGAACTGAACTCAGCTGGACATCACAGTTTTCTCCAGAGCTGCTGTATAGATAAATGAACTAAATTAAATAACTAATGATTTTTACAATGGAAATGAATCAATACTAAACTTAAAGGGTTAGTTCACCCAAAAATGAAAATTATGTCATTAATGACTCACCCTCATGTCATTCCAAACCTCTTAAGACCTCCGTTCATCTTCGGAACACAGTTTAAGGTATTTTAGATTTAGTCCGAGAGCTTTCTGTCCCTCCATTGAAAGTGTTTGTACGGTAGACTGTCCATGTCCAGAAAGATAATACAAACATCATCAAAGTAGTCCATATGACATCAGTGGGTTAGTTAGAAGTTTTTGAAGCATCGAAAATATATTTTGGTCCAAAAATAACAAAAACTACGACTTTATTCAGCATTGTATTCTCTTCCGGGTCTGTGTATATCCACAGTGACGCTGCTTCTTCTTCTTCTACGGCGGTTGGCATCCAGCTTATTGGTGCATTACCGCCCCCTTCTGCTCCGGACAGTGATGCGATTAGAACATCCGCGACACTTACGCACCATTTAAAAAAATATAACAATACCAAAATACAAACTATGTAGAATAGCTTGAATACAGCGTGCGTCTCCCTCAGACTGTAAACGAAGCTTGGGCGCACCAGATAACACGTCATCAGCGTCACTGTCCGGAGCAGAAGGGGGCGGTAATGCATCAATAATCTGGATGCCAACTGCCGTAGAAGAAGAATATACACAGACCCGGAAGAGAAGACAATGCTGAATAAGTCGTAGTTTTTGTTATTTTTGGACCAAAATGTATTTTAGATGCTTCAAAATCTTCTAACTAACCCACTGATGTCACATGGACTACTTTGATGATGTTTTTATTACCTTTCTGGACATGGACAGTGCACCGTACATACACTTTCAATGGAGGGACAGAAAGCTCTCGGACTAAATCTAAAATATCTTAAACTGTGTTCCGAAGATGAACGGAGGTCTTACGGGTTTGGAACGACATGAGGGTGAGTCATTAATGACAGAATTTCCATTTTTGGGTGAACTAACCCTTAAAGGTGGACAATGACACCATTTCCTTCAAGAGCTTCTGTACAGCCAGAATTTTCCCTGCTATCACTGTATATACAACAGTACACACTGTATGGTCCAAGATCACGTAGTTTTCACTTTCAACTTACAACTTAAAAACCATTTCATGGAGTTTGGCTACAGAAATCTGTATGTTGTTACACAAAATTTAGTCTGGCTTTTATGCAGCATTGCATCTTTAAGAAAGCAAAATATTTTTATATTTTAGATTATTTTCTCTTTTTTTTGATGAACATTAATGACAGACAGCTGCAGGAATATTAGGCTGCTGTCACTTTAAGACCGAATGTACGGATATATACTGTTATACATGCAATTCTTTCCAAACTGTTAACGTTCATTTAAGACAACCAACTGTGTTTACGTGAATACTCGCCAAGACAGGCATTTTGACAATTTTGTGTGTATTTGACCGTTTAAGCACAATAAGCCATGGAAAAGAACTCAATTTGGTACTCGTGAGCTGTTTGAGAGGTGGATTTATGTGTCCGCGCTTTCAGTGTGAGAGCAAAACCTGCAGGAACGAGTAAAATTACATGCAATACCCGCAATCCCACGCTGAAATTCAGGCCCTGTAATACCAACATTATTCAACCGGAGGGAATGAGATGAGATGAGTGTGTTGATTCTTTGTCGTAGAGGAGAGAGCAATACCGTACATACACTTTCAATGGAGGGACAGAAAGCTCTCGGACTAAATCTTAAACTGTGTTCCGAAGATGAACGGAGGTCTTACGGGTTTGGAACGACATGAGGGTGAGTCATTAATGACATAATTTCCATTTTTGGGTGAACTAACCCTTAAAAGTGGACAATGACACCATTTTCTTCAAGAGCTTCTGTACAGCCAGAATTTTCCCTGCTATCACTGTATATACAACAGTACACACTGTATGAAGTAAGATCACACAGTTTTCACTTTCAACTTACAACTTAAAAACCATTTCATGGAGTTTGGCTACAGAAATCTGTATGTTGTTACACAAAACAGAACACTCCATTAAACGCACAGTACTTCAGTCCCTCACAAACTAAATTTTATTCCTGTCAAATTAAATATGGCGCCACCCTGATTAATGTCTATTGCGTGGATTATTCATATATTCACAAGACAACTTAATTCACATGCATCTACGCACAAAAATTTGGTCTTAACCTATAATGTTAATGAAATTAAAGTATTTTAAATGAGCTACCATGTCCCTAAGGTTAGTAATTTGCATAAACACACCCAAACCATCTGCATATAAGGGCTTTCTGCACGCCCTTTCCTTTAAACTTTCAGTTGTAAAGTTTTTCCCACATTCTTTTGTAATAAATTTAGTATGAAAGTTAACGAATCATGATTTGATCATGAAAATGTTTGTACATAGAAATTCATGCATATGCACAGTTATGTCAAATTTACACTGCAAAGATGGCACAGAAGCGCTTCTAAAATGGCATTTAGGTGTCTTTAAACAGTCTGCTCAGAGGTGGCATAAATGCATTTACACATCAATCGCAACTGTATACTTTGATACTAGGGGATGAGGTGGGTTAAAGCAGGCATAATTTAGTCTGGCTTTTATGCAGCATTGCATCTTTAAGAAAGCAAAATATTTTTATATTTTAGATTATTTTCTCTTTTTTTTGATGAACATTAATGACAGACAGGAATATTAGGCTGCTGTCACTTTAAGACCGAATGTACGGTGTGGCGAGCAGGGCGGGCGAGAGCCGTGAGGGAACGGCGCGAGGCCGGTGACGCGAGTGTTAATGATCGTCACCTGTGAGGCGCACCGGCCTCGAGTCCCTCACGGAGGAGCTCCGGGAGCATAAAAGGAGGACGACAGTGAAGGACGAGAGAGGACCAGGCCTGGACTTTATTTTATGTTTTATTATGTTTGTGTGGCCGGCAGACGTCCGCGAGGGTCTGCCGGCATTACTTTCGTTTTGTTGGTTTATTTATATATTAAAGTTTTTGTTTGAACGTTCGCCGGTTCCCGCCTCCTTCTTCCCACATATACGAACTGCGTTACATACGGATATATACTGTTACACATGCAATTCTTTCCAAACCGTTAACGTTCATTTAAGACAACCAACTGTGTTTACGTGAATACTCGCCAAGACAGGCATTTTGACAATTTTGTGTGTATTTGACCGTTTAAGCACAATAAGCCATGGAAAAGAACTCAATTTGGTACTCGTGAGCTGTTTGAGAGGTGGATTTATGTGTCCGCGCTTTCAGTGTGAGAGCAAAACCTGCAGGAACGAGTAAAATTACATGCAATACCCGCAATCCCGCGCTGAAATTCAGGCCCTGTAATACCAACATTATTCAACCGGAGGGAATGAGATGAGATGAGTGTGTTGATTCATTGTCGTAGAGGAGAGAGCAAGAAAACGCAGCTGGTATCAGTGTATCGATACTGCAGAAAATGAGTATTGGAACCGTTTCAGATATTTCGGTATCAATACGCATTGAAAAATCTATATTTTTGACAACACTACTATACTGAGTGTTCTGTTGATAATAGAGTTTGGTTGAAGTGCTTCATTAGAGTTGGATCTAATCATAGGATCTTATCTACTCAAGCAGAATTCAGCACCACACATCAATAATGTGGTTCCTCTACCATGTCCAGGGTGTACAGCCCAGCGAAAGTGGCCCGAATCTGAGCAACTGCTTCAGGTTCGTCAGGGAAGAAGCGCTCCAGAACCCCCGGCCGGGCCAATTCCTGCTGCACCTTCTTAGTTCCAACGAGATGGGTACTGATGTCGGGACACTTCACCGCCAGAGAGCGCTCCATCATCAGACGGGCCTCCCAGCTCTGAAACATACGTCAGGTTATGGGTTTGATTCCCAACGAACACTCAAATCATTTCTGAGAAGAGGAAAACAAAGTCCTCACCTTCTCTGAGGTGTAGTTTTGGGGCATGTATCCGTTACGGAAGTAAACAATGGCAATCTCACGGCCATCTCTGCAGGGTGAATTGAAAAATTAGGTGTTTATTGACATGTTTGTGTACTTTGTGTGTTGAACTTGGAAAAAATAATCATGTAATTGTTTTGACTAAACATTGCTGTCATTTCCAACACATTTCGAATGTGTTACACAGAAGAGAAACGTGTGAAACTGAATCACAATCACTCACACAAAGAGCCTCTTGCTCTGATCCAGAGATCCGGTTCTGCAAACATCTTCAAACTGTCTTCTTATTACAGGGATATTTCTGTACATATAAAACAACAGATCATCACTTTTGTCCCTATAAAAGTTATTGGGCAGAGGAAAAAGTAAAAGATGCTTTGCTTCACAAACACCACTAATTAACAATAGCTGCTTCACAACAGAATTATATACATTAAGTACACTGGTTCTCAGTACTTACTAATGAAATAACACTAATGTAGTTATATAGTAGTTACATAGTAACTGAAGTAAAATAACTTGACACTGAATCCTGATTATAGCAAGACTATCTGACTACATACTGTACCTTTTCCACAGCTCATTCTCTACGTATCGATGGTCATAAATATTCCTCTGAACATCCTCAACCAGAAACATAACCACTGCCCTGTAAGGTACAACATCAGACATTACATTAAACATTAAATTACCCCTTTATCACTTCCATTACAAAGTAAACACTGATAAACCAGCAGTAAGTGAAACACTCATTTTCACATTCCAGTTTGATACAACAACAAAAGTGTCAGTAAAGACATATTAATCTTTTGTCACATTATATATTTTAAATAAATGTTCTTCTGAACTTTATCCATCAGTGGCCCTGTTTCCACCTGATATTAAGATGCGTTTTGATCGATCGGATCACAAGAGGATAATGCTAAATACAGGTGTAAACGGGGTGTAAAACGTTTTGAGCTTGTCCACTTTCGACCGCTTCCAGAGGTAGTCGAAAACGCATTGATCAGCCACTAAAGACCGCCTACTCTTCGCCTAAACATTAGCACGTAAACATTATGGGAAGCGCGCTAGCCAGACGGGATTTAATCTTTTGTCAGCTGAAGACCCAAGTTCGGTTTGAAGATGAAAAACGTACCAAGAACAATGTTCTCTCACCATTTCACAGTTTTCGGCCGGTCTTGCGGCTGTCAGAGTGACATTTACCCACCCATAGACCCTTCCCTCGAAGAAATCAGTGGTTAAAAATGGACAAAAGACGGATTCAAATACCAGGTGTAAATGGGTACGTGTCTCCCTCGTCTACTTGTGATCCGATCGACCAAAACGCATCTTAATACCGGGTGGAAACAGGGCCATTATGAAGCAGCTGTTTTCAACATTGACAATAATAAGAAATGTTTCTTGAGCATCAGATCATCATATTGTAATGATTTCTGAAGGATCATGTGACACTGAAGACTGGAGTAATGATGCTGAAAATTCAGCTTTGCATTACAGAAATAAATCACATTTTTAAATATATTCAAATAGAAAACAGTTATTTTTAATTGTAATATTATTTCACTGTTTTTACTGTATTTTTTATCAAATAAATGCTGCCTTGGTGAGCAGAAGAGACTTCTTTCAGTGACACAGAAAAATCGAACCGACCCCAAACTAAAGTCAGAAAGTTGAACACACCTCTCAGATCCATAGAGCTCCCAGGCCTTGGCCAAACCTCTCGCCAGACCTGCTGCTGGGTTGTTGTCGAGAACACGATTACACTCCTCTGGCAGGTTTGCGACCTTCAGAATGTGTCTTACAGGATTGAGAAACAGTTTATCACACCACTGACGTTAAAGGATTAGTTCACTTCTGAATGAAAATTTCCTGATAGTTTACTCACCCCCATGTCATTCAAGATGTTCATGTCTTACTTTCTTCAGTCGAAAATAAATTAAGGTTTTTGAGGAAAACATCCCAGGATTTTTCTCCATATAGTGGACTTCAATGGGGACCAATGGGTTGAAGGTCCAAATGTCAGTTTCAGTGCAGCTTCAAAGGGCTCTACACGATCCCAGACGAGTAATAAGGGTCTTATCTAGTGAAACAATCGGTCATTTTCTAAAAAATTTAAAATGTATATACTTTTTAACCACAAATGCTCATCTTGCACTCCTCTGCGATGTGCCACGCATAATGTTGAAAGGCCATTCGTGACGTAGGCGGAAGTACCGTGGTAGGGCGAAAAACTTCATCTAATTTTCTCCTCCAACTTTAAAATCGTCTGATATCGTTGTTTTGCCTTTTTTTTTTTTTTTTGGAAAGGCTGTTTGGCTTAATCTTTGCACATTTGCTTTGTAAAGACTGGATCTGTACTTCCGTCTACGTCACACATGATCTTTGTAACATGATAACGTCATGCGTGGCACATCGCAGAACAGTGCAAGATGAGCATTTGTGGTTAAAAAGTATATACAGTTTTATATTTTTTAGAAAATGGCTGATCGATTCTCTAGACAAGACCCTTATTCCTCATCTGGGATCATGTTTCACCCTTTGAAGCTGCACTGAAACTGCAATTTGGACCTTCAACCCGTTGGTCCCCATTGAAGTCCACTATATGGAGAAAAATCCTGGAATGTTTTCCTCAAAAACCTTAAATTCTTTTCAACTGAAGAAAGAAAGACATGAACATCTTGGATGACATGGGGGTGAGTAAATTATCAGAACATTTTCATTCAGAAGTGAACTAATCCTTTAACCCTTATATGATAAACATCATTTAGTCACTCAGTAATAAACCAGTGCTAACCCTTTAATACAAAATCTCATCTAGCGGAGAGCTTTTCGAAGATTATATTTACCATTTATCTCAGACTTACCGATGGACATCTGGTGTCCGTGAAGCAAGACCGCCAAAACTCGCAGCAATAGTGTTGATTTCAATCTGCTTTAGAGACGTCCCACCGTCTGGTCTGTGGTCCAACATGTAATCGGAGCGATTCAGGCCAAGCACTATTGACTTGGGGAAGACATGAGCTATAGTTTAAATAAATATGTCTAAAGAACATTTACAATTAGGTTATTAACATCACATTTATAAGAAGTCAGCTGTACTACATGTATAACAGAACATGAACAGTGAAGTAAATGTTCCTAATGTGTAACATGGTATTTTTTTAAACAAAAAAATTAATCAACAAACCGCTGGTAAACCATTATACCTGGTGTGGATGTTCCTGTTGAACTTGTTTGTGTATGCTGAAAAGTCTGGCTGTAAAATCGTCAACTTTGATAGTGCTGTTGAAAAAAGAAATATTACACCAAAATTATTATTAAATATTGAGTTAAAGACTCTAGCAGCACTACATGAAATTGCAAAAATACTGACAGAATAAGTTAAAAAGTTAAAAGGTGCAATATGTAATATTTTCTGTCCGCTAGAGGTCGCTAGAGGCCTATTCAAAACAAAGGCGTAGCTTGATGACGTCAAGTTTGAGCGCGGAATCTTGGGACATGTGGTCTTCACCTCAACAGACGGTGCAAAAAGAATCGGGATAGGACTCGGGAAGAAATCCTGTTCATAGATGCGATTATTAACGTTACTGTAGTATGAAGCGGAGCAGGACCGAGTGTTGTGGAGCTGAACGAGGAGCTGGAGCGATTGAACACACGCCTCGAGCAGCGGAACTTTTATTATTTCACAGTCGCCGGCGCCACTTCCGCTTTTCCGGTCATGAGTATGAGGTAACACAGCTCTGTTTATCATATTAGATACATTTGAGTATGTTGAAAATGATGTTATAACGTTACTCTGTGCGTTCGCAAACACTTGTTTGAGACACACTTCAGTAAGATAGATCGATTTTAGAATATCATATTAAATGCTGGATGGCTTGTGTTGATAAATGGCATGCAATTCATTTTTAAAACGTATTGTATGATGGAGAAAATATTGTATTACTGTTACTAAAAATAAATCTGCATCTGATTATGCTATGTTAGCTACTTCACAAAACAGTGTTTTTCTCTGAGGCGTGGTAAAGCATGGTACTCGCAAAAAATCAAGAAAATTAGATTTAAACAATAAGACTAAACGTGTTGAGCTATATAACAACAATTAGTTTTGTCTATAAATATATCAAAACAGTTGTTCCCTTGCCTATTAAAACATGTAATATATTAAAGTGTCTTTGGTGTTTCCATGGTTTTTACAAAATAAAACCGGAAACCGAGGGTAACGCGGGTATGACGCAATTGACAGGCGACTCCTCACACGTCCCGGAGCCTTGGTTAAAATTGCAATTTTCTCACAATTTACAAATAGTTGGAAACATTTGGGATATTGTAAGTACTCAAGTGAACAAAATATATAACACTGGCCTAGTGGTTTTTGGATATTTTACTGCAAAATTCTTACATATTGCACCTTTAAGTAAAAAAATTAAAATCCCACGTCTGCCATTGGTTGGACAGACAGTCCCGTCCCAAACTCATGCCATTTGCAGAGTCAGTGTTACAGTGTCATGATTTCACATATAATCACAGCAATGTTCTGGATATTAAGATGGGATTTTAACAAATATGACACATTTATTTTAATGACACCATTAAAATGTGGTAATAAGAAACTTGCAATTAAACAGGGCAGGGATTACCAAACTTTTTTGTCAGCCAAAACTCACTGACCTAAAATATTTTCTTGAATTATTAACTTAAAATCTCAGGGGGGTACTTCAACAATGTATAACAACAATACATGATTATCACGATTATCTGCAAATGCTCACATGAAATGCAGGTAAATATATAAAATACTTTTAAAGTTTTATTTTGATTTATTTATTTATTTTACATTTTTTCTGATTGGATTAATTATTCGATTTTCATCAACTCACAAATCCCCTGCAGTTCCCTAGTTTAGGAAAACCCAACAACAGAGCAACTGTATCATACCTGGCCAGAGTTTCTTCTAGAAAGGTGGGGTCCTGACTCACCCGGTCCACCAACCGATTAAAATGTGTCTGTACTGCCAGTGCCTGATGAAAGAGTGCTGTGGGCACCAGTGTGGGAAACAACGTGAACGGTGCATAACTCACCACCTGTCAACAAACACACATTATTATGGCCTGTATCTACACCAGCAGAGCCCTTCAGTCACTCCTGATTCTTTGAGCGAGGGGTCTCTGCTCAGTATTGACTCAACAGGGCAGAACTAACTCTCCATAATCCAGAAACAAAACACAGCCGTAGGACAAACAGAATTCCAGACGTGACTGTGAATTAGCTGCAAACTCTGTGACAAGACATCACATGTTTATTTGAAATCATTTGTGCCTGTATTTATGGAATAATGTCTATCTAGGAGTCTTGATTAGACATCTTAGATCTGGGTTAGGTCTGCAGCACCACCAGGGCCCTTTCATGTAGGGTCAAAGAGCCTATGGCTACTTCTATAGTGGTGTGAGTTTCATTACTGTAGCTCAAATGCAATACATATACAGTACAGTCCAAAAGTTTGGAACCACTAAGATTTTTAATGTTTTAAAAGAAGTTTCGTCTGCTCACCAAGGCTACATTTATTTAATTAAAAATACAGTAAAAACAGTAATATTGTGAAATATTATTACAATTTAAAATAACTGTTTTCTATTTGAATATATTTCACAAAGTAATTTATTCCTGTGATGCAAAGCTGAATTTTCAGCATCATTACTCCAGTCTTCAGTGTCACATGATCCTTCAGAAATCATTCTAATATGCTGATCTGCTGCTCAAGAAACATTTAATGTGTACAATTGTACAAAATATTTGTGTACAATATTTTTTTTCAGGATTATTTGATGAATAGAAAGTTCAAAAGAACAGTGTTTATCTGAAATCTAATCTTTTGTAACATTATAAATGTCTTTACTGCCACTTTTGATTGATTTAATGCATCCTTGCTGAATAAAAGTATTCATTTCTTTAATTTCTTTTCAAAAAAATAAAAATAAAAATTCTTACTGACCCCAAACTTTTGAACGGTAGTGTATAATGCTACAGAAGCTTTGTATTTCAGATAAATGCTGTTCTTTTGAACTTTCTATTCATCAAGGAATCCTGAAAAAAAAAGTACACAACTGTTTTCAACATTGAAAATAATCATAAATGTTTATTGAGCAGCAAATCAGCATATTAGAATGATTTCTGAAGGATCATGTGACACTGAAGACTGGAGTAACGATGCTGAAAATTCAGCTTTGCATCACAGGAATAAATTACTTTGTCAAATATATTTAAATAGTACACAGTTATTTTAAATTGTAATAATATTTCACAATATTACTGTTTTTTACTGTATTTTTAATTAAATAAATGTAGCCTTGGTGAGCAGACGAAACTTCTTTTAAAAACATTAAAAATCTTAGTGGTTCCAAACTTTTGGACTGTACTGTATATCAAAATAATTATTATGCATATGAAACAATGACTTACATCAGAAGAGTTTGGCGTTTCTTTGGTCCGCATCAGCACCCCATGTAAAAGTGCAGTGTCTTTTGCGATCTCTTGTATATTTTTGACCAGGTTTTCATCTTTCAGGACATCCTCCCGTTTGACAGACATAGCAGAGAATCTACAATCACAAGGAAACACATACATATGCTTCATGCACTGCAAAAAATGCTGTTCTTGTCTTGTTTCTAGTCAAAATAAATCAAGAAGCATTTTCTTGACAAGTAAAAATTATTTTCTTGTTTTTAGGAAATATAAGTCAAAATTAAGTGAGTTTTTCCCTTAAAACAAGCAAAATAATCTTAATCCAAACTGAAAACAAGATTATATATTTTATTTTTGGTTTGATATAAGATTATTTTGCTTGTTTTAAAGGAAAAACTCACTTAATTTTGACTTATTTTTCCTAAAAACAAGAAAATAATTTTTACTTGCTTCTTGATCTAAGAATTTTTAGATATTTGCACTAAAAACAAGACAAAAACTCTAAGTAAGAACAGCATTTTTGCAGTGTGTCACCTATTTTCCCAAGAAATCTGGATTTTTAGGGAGATACAGACTTTCAGATAGATGTTTTTCTTGTATTGGAAAGATTACATCATGAAACGATGATATCAATGTCATTATTTATATGTTTATAGTAGTAAACTTCCATTACTCGGACTTTGTGCTGGTGAGAAAAGGGAAGTGACTTTACTGTACGTTAATTACGTCTTAAAGAGACTGTACACGATATAACAGAGATGACCAGATCACTGTACTCATCATGACACGGCACAACTGCACTGAACTGCTGTTATACACAGCACACTAATGTCAACACTAGCTCATGTAAGTTAGCTGTTGTTGAGTTATGGCATACCTGGTGCTCTGTTTGGTCACTCCTGTGGCGCTGAAGGTCCTTTACAGTGGGTCTGAGGATTGTTTAGGTCCAGTTCACCCGCTCAGGTTGAGAGGAGACTGGCAAGTGGTTTCAGGAGTGCTAACTGCGGTGCTGCTCGTACACTAACAACAGTTAACCAATCAGTGGACAGAACGCTGATGACGCTACTGTCCACGTGCGCGCGCAGCACCACATTCATATCATACAGAAGCTTTGGTCGGTCTTTTTGACCGTAAAAACTGTAACTGTAACTGTAAAACGGGGACGGGACACCAAAAAACTTATTTTTCCCGGAAAATGAGGTTTATCTGGTCAAAATCAGAGAGTGAGCAAGCTTCATGAAGCTTTAAAGACCTTCGTGAATATTATTTCAAATCAGTGTTTTTTTGGAGCGCGATAATACAAACATATATTACGCAGATACTTCATGTTTAGTGATATTTGGTGGTTTAAGAAAGTGGTTTGTAGAAAAAATGAAGTGTTTAATGCACGTTTGGGCTGAGTTTCCGTTGCGTTGACACAGGTTTGACCAGCAGGGGGCGTGTGGAGTTTCTGAAGTGAGCTGCTGCTGCTGGAAAAGAGCACGACACCAAGCGAATCAAAAGAATAAAGGCTACTTTTTCGATTCACTGATTATTTTGAAGATTATAAAAATGCTTTTGTTTAATTTACTCATATTTTTGATAAAAATTCATAAATGCAAGCATTCCAATAAGAAACCCAACTTTATGTTTTTGTTGACTTGAGGTAAAATTGATGGTATCAGAGACTCCTTGAAAAAGAAAGCTAAAGATTTGTGAACTTTACAATAGTTTTTAATACATGCCTGTATGGGCACTTTTCTTGATTTATGGATTATACAAATAGATTAGGATGATTCTAAGGGCCCTGGTTAACAATAATGTAGGCCTATGAGTCTTCATGTATTTCTAAACCCTCTGTAATTGTTTCTCTTTGTGAGCTTTGGTTAGAGGTGGCTGTAATGCACAACTGCCAGCCTGCATGGAGAGACTCCAGAGACTTCAGCAGCTTCAAACACCTCAACAGTGGCTTTTTATAGCTGCCCGTTTATTACAATTAAAGGATTAGTTCACTTTTAAATAAACTTTTCCTGATAATTTACTCACCCCCATGTCATCCAAGATGTCCATGTCTTTCTTTCTTCAGTCGAAAAGAAATTAAAGTTTTTGATGAAAACATTCCAGGATTTTTTTCCTTATAGTAGACTTGAATGGGCACCAAACAGTTGAAGGTCAAAATTAGTTTCACTGCAGCTTCAAATTGTTCTACACGATCCCAGATGAGAAATAAGGGTCTTATCTAGTGAAACCATCGCTCATTTTCTGAATTTTTTTTTTAAATTATATAAGTTTTAACCTCATCTTTAACTAGGTCTCTTCTTCTTCTCTATTAGAATTCCAGCAGTGTAGACACTGCTAAGTGTATTACTGCCCTCCACAGGTCAAAGTTTGAACTAATTTTTATATACAATATGCTAGTTCAATAGTATATAACAATTAGTTTAAACTTTGACCTGTGGAGGGCAGTAATACACTTAGCAGCGTCTACACTGCTGGAATTCAAATAGAGGAGAAGAAGAAGAGAGCTAGTTCAAGATGAGCATTTCTGGTTAAAACGTATATAATTTTCAATTTTTTTCAGAAAATGAGCGATGGGTTCACTAGATAAGACCCTTATTTCTCATCTGGGATCGTGTAGAACAATTTGAAGCTGCAGTGAAACTAATTTTGACCTTCAACTGTTTGGAGTCCATTCAAGTCTACTATAAGGAGAAAAATCCTGGAATGTTTTCATCAAAAACTTTAATTTCTTTTCGACTGAAGAAAGACAGACATGGACATCTTGGATGACATGGGGGTGAGTAAATTATCAGGAAAAGTTTATTTAAAAGTGAACTAATCCTTTAATTTGTTTGAAAGAAACTTTCTTTAATAAGCCTTTATCTGCCTGTTTTTTCTTTGCTCTCAATCACTCACAAATCTTTTGATGGTTTGATAATCTCTATTCAGTTTTTGCTAAATATTAGTTGTTTTTATGCCTTTTGCAAGACATTGCACAATTTCGTGCTTTTCATCTTCAGAAAGATCTTCCTTATATTGCACAATAAGTTGCTTAATATTGTGGAACAACTTTTTAAAGTAGGTTTTCCTACCAGAAGATCTGGGAAACTATTTAACAAACCTGTCTGAGACTGATATCAGTTATCTAAAAAGATATAAGAAATAAAACAAACAAACACTTTCTTTGAAAACAAAAAGTCTGAATGTTTATTGTATGAAATCCTATTGTACTGAAATGTCACTTCTATAATAATTTGGAACACAGCATATACAGTGGCATGAAAAAGTATGTGAACCCCTTGCAGAATCTGTTGAAAATGTGAATAATTTTAATAAAATATGAGGGATCATACAAAATGCATGTTATTTTTTGTTTAGTACTGTCCTGAGTAAGATATTTTACATAAAAGATGTTTACATTTAGTTCACAAGACAAAAAAAATAGCTGAATTTATTAAAATGGTCCCATTCAAAAGTTTGTGAACCGTTGATTCTCAATACTGTGTGTGGTTACCTGATGATCCACGACTGTTTTTGTGTTTTGTGATGTTGTTCATGAGTCTCTTGTTTGTTCTGAGCAGTTAAACTGAGCTCTGTTCTTCAGAAAAATCCTCCAGCTCCTGCAGATTCATCAGTTTTCAAGCATTTTTGCATATTTGAACCCTTTCCAGCAGTGGCTGTATGATTTTGAGATTCATCTTTTCACACTGAGAACAATTGAGGGACTCAAACACAACTATTAAAAAAGGTTCAAACATTCACTGATGCTCCAGAAGGAAACACGATGCGTTAAGAGTCAAGTAAGCATGCAAAAATGCTTGAAAACTGATGAATCTGCAGGAGCTGAAGGAATTTTCTGAAGAACAGAGCTCAGTTTAACTGCTCAGGACAAACAAGAGACTCATGAAGAACCATCACAAAACAAAAAAACAGTCATGGATCATCAGGTAACCACACACAGTATTGAGAATCAATGGTTCACATACTTTTGAATGGGGTCATTTTAATAAATTCTGCTATTGTTTTGTCTTGTGAACTACATGTAAACATCTTTTATGTAAAATATCTTACTAAACAAAAAATAACATGCATTTTGTATGATCCCTCTTATTTTATTAAAATAATTCACATTTTGACAGATTCTGTAAGTGGTTCACATACTTTTTAATTCCACTGTATATATAAGTGTGTGTGTTTGTGTGTGTGTGTGTGTGTGTGTGTGTGTGTGTGTGTGTGTGTTCTCACTCCTCCGCTGACGGGTCCAAAACTGTGTCCAGAACTATGAGGCTCCTCCAGGTACAGCGTTAAGAAATCTGGCCTACAGGACCAAGAACAGCAGAAACACAGATGAATGATGAAGCTACAGCTGAACATGATCATAATGACCTCAAGTAAATGTATCTGGGGCAGTCGTGGCCTAATGGATAGAGAGTCGGACTTGTAACCCAAAGGTCATGGGTTCGAGTCTCAGGTCCGGCAGGGATTGTCGGTGAGGGTAGTGAATGTCCAGCGCTCTCCCCACCCTCAATACCACGACTGAGGTGAGACCCTTGAGCAAGGCACCGTACCCCCAACTGCTCCCCGGGCGCCGCAGCAATGGCTGCCCACTGCTCCGGGTGTGTGTTCACTGCTGTGTGTGTGCACTTGGATGGGTTAAATGCAGAGCATCCCAGGGACTGCACATACTCCGATACAAATGTATAGTATAATGCAATGTAAGTCGCTTTGGATAAAAGCGTCTGCCAAATGCATAAATGTAAAATGTAAATGTAATGTATCTTGATTTAAGAATGTTTAGATGTTTGTACTGGAGTCAGAGTGAGCACAAGTTCTGAAACAAATGCTGTGAAAGCTGTGAAAACAAAGACATGAAGAAAAACAGATCCTGTAGATACAGGCACGTGATCTGATGAAGACATGATGAAGATGATTTTGCCGTTTATCCTCTGGTAACTGCAGCCACCGTAGAACAGTGAAGATCCTCTCCTCATACGGGACCTTACTGCATGCACACACACACACACACACACACAGTATGTGATGATTAATGGTTCAAATCTGAGCTGATAAACTAAATGTGTGTATGTTTGAATGCAAGTAGATTTGACCTGTCAACTAGAGATTGATTTCTGCTAAAATATTAACACGCTGACAAGTACAAATATCTGACAAAGGGCTCAGCATTTTTTTTTTCTTTCTTCTTTCTGATGAACACAATCAGAGTTATATTAATAAATATCCTGACGCATCCAAGCTTTATAATGGCAGTGAACGGGGACGAGTACGAAGCTCAAAAAAGTGCATCCATCATAAATGTGCTCCACACGGCTCCGGGGGGTTGAAGGATTAGTTCACTTTCAAATAAAATTTTCCTGATAATTTACTCACCCCCATGTCATCCAAGATATTCATGTCTTTCTTTCTTCAGTCGAAAAGAAATTAAGGTTTTTGAGGAAAACATTCCAGGATTATTCTCCTTATAGTGGACTTCAATGGATTCGGTTGAAGGTCAAAATTACAGTTTCAGTGCAGCTTCAAAGGGCTTTAAACGATACCAGACGAGGAATAAGGGACTTATCTAGTGAAACAATCTGTCATTTTCTAAAAAAATACAACTGTATATGCTTTATAAACAAATGATCGCCTTGCAAGTGCTTCCGCTTTCCGCATTCTTCAAAAAGCTTATGCTGAATGTCCTACGCCTTCCCTATTCAACTTATGGAAAAAACAGAACTGGCGCCGCGTTCGTTCCGTAAGTAGAATAGGGAAGGCGTAGGACATACAGCACATACTTAATTTCTTTTAGACTGAAGAAAGGAAGACATGAACATCTTGGATGACATGGGGGTGAGTAAATTATCAGGAAATTTTAATTTGAAAGTGAACTAATCCTTTAATAAAGGCCTTCTGAAGCGAAACGAAGCATTTGTGTAAGAAAAATATTCATATTTAACACGTTATAAAGTAAAATAACTAGCTTATTACTAATAACTAGCAGACCGCCTTCCGTATTCAACTTCATGGATGGATGCACTTTCTTCAGCTCATACTTGTTGGTCTCGTTCACTGCCATTATAAAGCTTGGATGCGTCAGGATATTTATTAATGTAACTCCGATTGTGTGGTTATCAGAAAGAAGAAAGTCATATACACCTAGGATGGCTTGAGGGTGAGTAAAGCTTGGGCTAATTTTCATTTTAAAGTGAACTCATCCTTTAAGTTTATTATTTTGACCACATCAGCAGATGTTATAAGTGAAACTCCCTTTATTCTGAGCAATTCAAGACTTAATAATAAGACTTAAAAAATAACATGACATGAAATGAAATGACATGTATAGGCAAAAACAATGGGATTTTTTTTTTAATCACCAATTCATTTTTAGGCTTCAGGATTGTTTTTAACCAAACTTGATATATATGAAGGTATATATACACTCACCTGAAGGATTATTAGGAACACTTGTTCAATTTCTCATTAATGCAATTATCTAATCAACCAATCACATGGCAGTTGCTTCAATGCATTTAGGGGTGTGGTCCTGGTCAAGACAATCTCCTGAACTCCAAACTGAATGTCAGAGTGGGAAAGAAAGGTGATTTAAGCAATTTTGAGCGTGGCATGGTTGTTGGTGCCAGACGGGCCGGTCTGAGTATTTCACAATCTGCTCAGTTACTGGGATTTTCACGCACAACCATTTCTAGGGTTTACAAAGAATGGTGTGAAAAGGGAAAAACATCCAGTATGCGGCAGTCCTGTGGGCGAAAATGCCTTGTTGATGCTAGAGGTCAGAGGAGAATGGGCCGACTGATTCAAGCTGATAGAAGAGCAACTTTGACTGAAATAACCACTCGTTACAACCGAGGTATGCAGCAAAGCATTTGTGAAGCCACAACACGCACAACCTTGAGGCGGATGGGCTACAACAGCAGAAGACCCCACCGGGTACCACTCATCTCCACTACAAATAGGAAAAAGAGGCTACAATTTGCACGAGCTCACCAAAATTGGACAGTTGAAGACTGGAAAAATGTTGCCTGGTCTGATGAGTCTCGATTTCTGTTGAGACATTCAGATGGTAGAGTCAGAATTTGGCGTAAACAGAATGAGAACATGGATCCATCATGCCTTGTTACCACTGTGCAGGCTGGTGGTGGTGGTGTAATGGTGTGGGGGATGTTTTCTTGGCACACTTTAGGCCCCTTAGTGCCAATTGGGCATCGTTTAAATGCCACGGCCTACCTGAGCATTGTTTCTGACCATGTCCATCCCTTTATGACCACCATGTACCCATCCTCTGATGGCTACTTCCAGCAGGATAATGCACCATGTCACAAAGCTCGAATCATTTCAAATTGGTTTCTTGAACATGACAATGAGTTCACTGTACTAAAATGGCCCCCACAGTCACCAGATCTCAACCCAATAGAGCATCTTTGGGATGTGGTGGAACGGGAGCTTCGTGCCCTGGATGTGCATCCCACAAATCTCCATCAACTGCAAGATGCTATCCTATCAATATGGGCCAACATTTCTAAAGAATGCTTTCAGCACCTTGTTGAATCAATGCCACGTAGAATTAAGGCAGTTCTGAAGGCGAAAGGGGGTCAAACACAGTATTAGTATGGTGTTCCTAATAATCCTTTAGGTGAGTGTATATGATAGTATATGAAGATGATAATGGTAATATAGCAGCATATTGTACATGTAACATGGTGCTCAAGCAGCTCTAATTGACTTACTGCTGATATGAAGACTTGTTTACATTTAAATGATCCTCAACATTCTATGTCAGTCCAGCAGCTTGAGTTTATATTTGAAATCAACACAACTGTCCCTGATCACACGTGCTACAAGCTCTTGACATCTTTCCAATTCAGTAAGTATTTCTTCATCATCATCATGGAGAAGCGTCACCAGAGAAGAAACAGGACTCTTCCCACACACCTGAGGGGATTCTGGGTGGAGGGGGGATCTTCCACTCAAGAGTCCAGTGAGCTTTCACACCTGGCAGCTGTAAGCAGGTTAGATCACACTTACAGCTACATCTCCGGCAAAGCTCGAAGATCCAGCAGTGTGGCCAAACACTACCTGAAGAACGTTGCTGTCCTTCCTGACGTCCGTCCAGCAGCCTCAGTCTCTTCAGTGGACGTGTGTCCGCAGGAAGAGCCTGTCTCCATCCACGGCTGCAGCGTCCAGGGCTACCAGGACATCTACCGCTCTGTGGCAGGGCCCATGATACAGACACGCTATGGTCGGCACCGTCCCTACAGCCTTGAGCTGGGACTGCAGATCAAGCATCGCCTGTGGGAGGCTCTCAAGCGCCCTTCACTGCTGGAGACAGAGCAGCCCGATGGACGTGTCCTCGTCACTGAGAGCTTCTCCACATCCAGAAGAAGAAGCTCCGCTCCTCGTGTCCATGTGGACATCAGTGAAGAGCCGCTGCCAGAGGAACCACAGAGAAAGAAGCCCAGATACTGAGTCATCACAGCCGGGCCACCGTATGTGCATACTGTATATAGTCTGTAGAGACACAGTACGTTTTTAGTAGAGTAAGTTTCAGTTTGTAGAGTAAGATTTATCTCGTTGCTATGTGGATGGTGGGATGTTTTTGATGATTGTCAATGCATTGAAATGCGGTTTCCAGGTTGTTCTAAGCAGTTTTTCGTGGTTGTTAGGATGATTTGTGTGGTTTCCTGATTATTGACATGCGTTTGCCGAGGTTTTCTGAGCAGTTGTTAGCGTGTCGCTCTGCGGTTGCTGGACTCTTCCAAGTGGTTTTTCGTGGTGCTACGTGGTTGTTAGTTTGTTTTGAGCGGTTGGTTGACATGCGGATGCTTCTAAAGAGTTAGGATAGAGTAGGTTAGGGTCCCTCACATGGTTTGCAGCTTGACGTGCTGTGAGGGCTTGTGTGCATCAGTGATGCTGAGAGCTACGCCACTGGTACTTCAGTACTGGTAGGGTCACCCATAGTGGACAGGTCTCAGCTGAGATGCCAGACGAAGACAAACCACCTGAATTTGGACAGATTGACCTTTTGATGTAGTGAAAACTGAACAGATGAATGTTTGATAAACTTTACTAGACCAACAACCTCTATTAAAAAACACCATCACGTGGATTTCACCAAATGGGTTAAACTTACATATTATATGTGGAAGTTGCTGATGGATCGATGGAAGCAACCATTCAGACAGAACTAGGAAACACATGATGGTTTAATATCAGTGCGGGTTTATGACAAGGCTGAATTCTTTCTTCAGCACCGTTGTATCGGAGCTCAGCCAATCAAATTTGAGGACCTTCGGTAAGTGGCATCTGTCTATAAGCACTTTATTCTTCACAAATGTTTTCTTAGTGCATAACTTCCACTCAACTGTTATATCCTCATCTGTAAAGATTAAAACGTAAGTGTTTCTATGTTTCATAAAGACGAGTTTCAGGTAATATGTAACAGAAGCAGAGATTTGACAAAGAAGTGCAATGCAAATCATTTTTATTCATGAAAATATAAGTTACAATACACTGATAATAAAATAAGATTATTATACAATATGATCTCTTATCAATTCTGTTTTATATGTTTTTTAAGTTGTAAAATCCTCAAAAAGATGTTTACTTTTAGCATGACACAAAATCAACCTGTTGTCCAGAAACGTACAAGCATGTAAAACATTTTAATGTACAGTGGGATCCAAAAGTCCACATTTAAAATCTGGGATTTAAAATCCCATTTAAACCTGAAAATTAACAAATGGTTTTAGGATTTCTATTACATAAAATCATTAGGATCCTGCACTTTTTTTTTAGATCACAAATCAAATAAGTACATTTTTGTGCAGATATTCTCACAGATGAAGTGATGCTGTCATTCAATCATGGGAAAAACAAAAAACTAAAACATTGTGAAATTCAAGCTAATATTTTATATTGCAACTTTGGATGTAAAGTGGACTTTTGTACCCCTGTAGCTTTAATGTATAGCCAAATATCAAGTATTATGTCTTTTTAAAGAACACTGATGCTGATTTGGAAGCTGATTACACCATTTGAATAGTATTTTTCAGCATTATTTATCCTTTAAAAGACTATACGGTTCTTGCTAATAACACAGTAGAGCAACAGAGTGTGTTGCTGTGTATGTATGTGTGTGTCTCTTCAGGACATGAATGCTCGCACACTCCCCCGAATGACCGCCCTGCATATGGGGCAGTGACGCAGACTGGCTGCGCAGTCTGTGCAGACGACCAGATGACCACAGGGGATGAAGACCATGGAGACGAGTTTGTCCATGCAGACCTTACAGGTCCTCTCTTCCTGAAGCTGTCTCAACTGTTCCTCTGGAGTCAGATCTGATCGCACTGAAAAACACACAAAAACACAGACATTTTAACTCAACCCGGGTCAGTTCAGATGATCGATTGAATGATCTGTTCCATCCCAGAGGCTACTAGATAGAGAGAAGATGAAGATACAGCCAAACACACACACACACACACACACACACATTATAAGTGCAATGAGAGCGTGTTAATATGGACCTTTCTCCCTGTCTGAGACCTGCGTTCTCGGCATTCGCGGACTCTCCACAGTCTCTGAAGGAACAAATCATCCACATGTTAGAGGAGGGAACGGCACTTTATAATTAATTTTTTAATGAACAACACATGGCTCACAATGTAGTTTACGTTAAAGGGTTAGTTCACCCAAAAATGAAAATTCTGTCATTAACTACTCACCCTCATGTCGTTCCACACCCGTAAGACCTTCGTTCATCTTCAGAAACACAAATTAAGATATTTTTGATGAAATCCGATGGCCTGCATCACCAGCAATAACACTCCCTTTTTCAATGCCCAGAAAGCTACAAAAGACATGTTTAAAACAGATCATGTGACTACAGTGGTTCAACCTTAATGTTATAAAGTGACGAGAATACTTTTTGTGTGCCAAAAATAACAAAATAACGACTTAATTCAACAATATCTAGTGATGGATGATTTCAAAACACTGCTTCATGAAGCTTTGAAGCTTTACGAATCTTTTGTTTCGATTCAGTGGTTCAGAGCGTGTATCAAACTGACAAAGTCACGTGAACTATTGACGTTTCAAAAAACTTGTGACGTATCGAAGCCTCGTTTACTGAAATCACATGATTTTGGTGCTCTGAATCTCTGATTCGAAACAAAAGATTCGTAAAGCTTCGAAGCTTCATGAAGCAGTGTTTTGAAATCGTCCATTACTAGATATTGTTGAATAAAGTCGTTATTTTGCTGCACAAAAAGTATTCTTGTCGCTTTATAATATTAAAGTATGAAATATGTCTTTAGTAGCTTTATGGGCATTTGTCTTTAGTAGCTTTATGGGCATTGAAAACGGGAGTGCTATTGCTGTCAATGGAGGCCTCACTGAGCCATTGGATTTTATCAAAAATATCTTAATTTGTGTTCTGAAGATGAACGAAGGTCTTACGGGTGTGGAACGACATGAGGGTGAGTCATTAATGACAGAAATTTCATTTTTGGGTGAACTAACCCTTTAAAGGAATTAAAATTCTGTCATTATTTACTAACTCTCAAGTGACTTCACAAACCTTAGTAGACATTCATACTCAACACGTATACAAACTAGTACTGTCAAAACGATTAATCGCAATTAATCGCATCCAACATAAAAGTTTGTATTTACATAATATATGTGTGTGTATATATATTATTATATTTATATATATGTATGTGTGTGTTTCTCCTTTTGTGGTTCAGAAAAGAAAGAAGGGCATGTGGCATTAGACCAGGGTAAATAGTAAATAATGACTGAATTTTCATTTTGGGGTGAACTATGCTTTTAAATAATGTCTTCTTCTACAGCATCATGTGAAAGTGATATAGTTCACCCAGAAATTTAATTTCTGTCATCATTTACTCACCCTCGAGAAGATATTCTGAAGAATAACAGTAAACAAGTTGATGGGCTCCATTGACTTCCATAGTATTGGGGAAAAAAACACTATGAAGGTCAATGGGGTCCATCAACTGTTTGGTTACATACATTCTTAAAAATATCTTCTTTTGTGTTCAGCAGAAGAAAGAAATTCTTAGTTTTGGAACAACCTGAGGGTCAGTAAATTATAACAGAATTTTCATTTTTGGGTGAACTATCCCTTTAAAATATAGGTTTGATCTGTTTTGAAGGATGGATGAGTTTTGGAAACAGAGGGTGCTCCACACCTGGTCTGGGCTCCCCCGTCTGCCTTTCCTCCTCCTCGGCCTGCAGGACGTCGGTCACCAGGTCAGAGACTGAGGTGTAGTGTGAGCCGGTGAGCAGGTAGCGTGACTGCACCAGGCTCTCCACTAGTGAGCGCTGGAAACCCATCTGCAGCGCCGCCTGCACCTCAGGAGACAACATGGCTGCCGCCACTGAGCTCTGCCCACCCAACACCTCTGCCAGCAGGAACAAAACATGCCAAAGGTGTCTTTAAGGGTGTAGTTATTCGCTTAATGTAATAAAATGTACAAAAAAGGTCTTTTCTTGGTCCTCACAAGTGGAAATGTAAGCAGAGCTTGTGTGTACAATATATTATTCACACTATGACGTCACTTTGTAAGCCAATCGGCAGTTAACAATACACTGGTTCCCTCGACAAAAACCTAAGAGGATTTTCCCATAGGCTTTTGGATTATCTCAACACTAAGCTTCTGCCAAGTCTTTCAGTCTTTATCTAAACAAAATTTCCCCGAAAGTTTGAATTAGAATAGTTTGTAAGAGCGCAATAATAAGCATACTGCGGCTGTAAAAGCGGACTGAGTTTACCTGTTCGGCGTGATGATATTTAATGCCACCGACAGCTTCTGTGGTCCGATTTAGCCACTTGTTAGCACCTGTCATTTTTTTCAAGACATGTAACAGCTTAAAAAAATAACGAGTGGGGTAATACTGATGTATTTTATGTCATAGAATAAAACAAGAAAGTATCTTGAGCTTGTGTTAACCACAGACCTTATTTCAGCCATTTAACCAAAATCCCATTCAAAAAACCCATTGACTTTGGGACGATGGAACCGGAAGTGCTAAAATGCTAACTCGCTTCCGGGTTTTGGCCTACAAAAATGAGTCATAGTTCCACAACTCTGTTATACAATCATTTAGGACTTTTCTCCTTATATAGAACCTTTTTGGCATTAAGTGTCTTTAAAACTCCAGGATTTTCTATAAGAACCCAGTAACACTTTACAATAAGGTTCATTAGTTAAACATTAGTTCATGTATTAACTAACATGAAATAACCATGAGCAATACATTTGTTACTGTATTTACTAATCTTTGTTAATGTTAAAGGTGCCATCGAATGGAAATTTTAATTTACCTTGGCATAGTTGAATAACAAGAGTTCACTACACGGAAATGACATACAGTGAGTCTCAAACACCATTGTTTCCTCCTTATATAAATCTCATTTGTTTAAAAGACCTCCGAAGAACAGGCGAATCTCAACATAACACCGACTGTTACGTAACAGTCGGGATCATTAATATGTACGCCCCCAATATTTGCATATGCCAGCTCATGTTCAAGACATTAGACAAGGGCAGCCAGTATTAACGTCTGGATCTGTGCACAGCTGAATCATCAGACTAGGTAAGCAAGCAAGGACAATAGCGAAAAATGGCAGATGGAGCAATAATAACTGACATGATCCATGATATCATGATATTTTTAGTGATATTTGTAAATTGTCTTTCTAAATGTTTCGTTAGCATGTTGCTAATGTACTGTTAAATGTGGTTAAAGTTACCATCGTTTCTTACTGTATTCACGGAGACAAGAGCCGTCGCTATTTTCATTTTTAAACACTTGCAGTCTGTATAATGCATAAACACAACTTCATTCTTTATAAATCTCTCCAACAGTGTGTAATGTTAGCTTTAGCCACGGAGCACCATCCAAATAACATCCAAATAAACACTATACTCACATGATCTGATGTATGCATACAGCATGCATGACGAACACTTTGGCGCGAGCAATTAAAGGGGCCGCAGCCTGAATCGGCGCATTTCTAATTATGCCCCAAAATAGGCAGTTAAAAAAATTAATTAAAAAAAATCTATGGGGTATTTTGAGCTGAAACTTCACAGACACATTCAGGGGACACCTTAGACTTATATTACATCTTGTAAAAAAACGTTCGATGGCACCTTTAATTAATGAAAATACAGTTGTTCATTGTTTGTTCATGTTAGTTCACAGTGCATTAACTAATGTTAACAAGATTTTAATAATGTATTAGTAAATGTTGAAATTAACATTAACAAAGATTAATAAAGTGCAGTTCATTATGTTAACTAATGTAGTTAACTAATGTTAACTAATGAATCTTATTATAAAGTGTTACTAAGAACCCTTTCTTCTATGAATAAGAGCAAAACATTGCTGCAGGTCATTTATTCTGTGATTTATGCAAAGAATCAGTTCAGGAATGTTTGTTTACAGGCAGCGTCCAGTGATTTAAAGCTTCAAAAATCACAAAAGACTAAAAGTTAGGGTAACACTGATCATCATCATTGTTAGTTGAAGAAAAGGAGATGTGGGTGAGATGAAAACTGTGAGAGCTGGAAGAATAACAACAACTCCTGAGGAGCATAAAATGCAAAGCAGCATAAAACACAACCTGATATTATCATGCTTATTACACGGCTCTTTGCACAAAAAATAAATACAGGAAATATTGATTTGAGTTGAAATTATTTTATTTTTTTACTGTGGAAAGACAGAAATGAGCACAGCTATGTAGCAAACATGGATTTCCAGGACAAGCATTAAGTTATACTTTGTCATGGATGGACAATGGTTATTATTCAGAAATATCTGACTGCTGAATGTTGTGAATGACCAATCAGAATCAAGTATTCCAGAAAGCCGTGTAATAAACACACATAAGAGTCTGTTGATCCATTGAACACAAGCACTACTCACAACACTGGAACATTTTATGGGACTTTAGAATTGCAGAGAATCCATCAAGTCAGGGGTTTTCAAACTGGTGTCTGTGGACACCCAAGCAGAAATGTATGTCTAATATCTATTTTGTTTTTGTACACAGTATCAATGGGACTGTACATTAAATTTAACTGCCATTATACTTGTAGGGGGATCATCATATTCGGGTGTCCTTAGCATTTAAACATTTGAAAACCCCTGCACTGTTACACCTTTAAATGAATGGCGCGACTCACCTGATGTAATGTTTCCTGCAGTTGAAGACAGAGATCCACCCTTTAAAACAAACCAAGACAAAAACATTTAAAGCCCATAGCGATCATAGCTGATCAATTTACCATAAACTGATGGTTAGGTGCATCAATATTACTTACCACTCTCTCATTCATGTTGAAGTAAGACTGCTGGATATTGCTCACATATTCCCGTCCTCTGGATTGAAGCAAATATTCACATCTTTGGAAGCACATGATAGACCAAATTAATGAGCATACATGCACTGAAAACAATAAAACATCATCCATTTTGTATTGAACAATACATGTTTGCAACATTCCCTTTAGTACTTGATTACACTGTATTGTATTTAAAGGGTTAGTTCACCCAAAAATGAAAATTCTGTCATTAATTACTCAGCCTCATGTTGTTCCAAACCCATTTGTTCATCTTCAGAACACAAATTAAGATATTTTTGATGGAACCCGAGAGATTTATCACTTGTCCATAGACCGCAATATAATCAACACTTTCAATGTCCAGAAAGGTACTAAAGACATCATTAACAGTCCACGTGACTGCAGTGGTTCAACCTTAATGTTATGAAGCAACGAGAATACTTTTTGTGCGCAAAAACGAAACAAAAAAACATGAATTTATTCACCCAATATCTTCTCTTCTGTGTCATTCTCATATGTTGTTTATATTCAGCGCTTCCAGGTTCTACGTCAGAACGCAGGCTCAGTATTGGCCGCCTCCTGCGTCAGTATCACACGCATGCGTCGTGCTGCTCACGTGACCAGAGCCGGCCAATACTGAGCCAGCATTCGGACGTAAACATGGAAGCCTTCCCTGTGGCAACTGCTTATGGATAATGACACAAAAGAGAAGATATTGTTGAATAAAGTCGTTATTTTTGTTTGTTTTTTGCGCACAAAAAGTATTCTCATCACTTCATAACATTAAGGTTGAACCACTGCAGTCACGTCGACTGTTTTAACAATGTCTTTAGTGGCTTTCTGGACCTTGAAAGTGTTGATTATATTGCGGCCTATGGACGAGTCATAAATCTCTTGGATTTCATCAAAAATATCTTAATTTGTGTTCTGAATATGAACAAATGGGTTTGGAACAACATGAGGCTGAGTAATTAATGACAGAATTTTCATTTTTGGGTGAACTAACCCTTTAAAGTGGGATAAAAAACTTCCTGTTTAAAGTAGAAAGAGAATAGAAATAATTCAGCACTCACTGTGGAAACCATTTGGCGTGTTCCTGCCAAGGGTCATCACCTGGCTCCCAGTTCCTCAGACCACCATCACAGAAGAAACACTTCACATTGTCACCATGACCTAAAAAAACAATCACTTGTGATTACCATCTTCTAAAAAACACACTATACTATTTATTTTAAAGACACAGAGTACAATATATAAATCATTTTTGCCATTTCTAATCAATTTTGAGCTCCACCTTAAAGGTGCAATATGTAAGATTTCTGTCCGCTAGAGGTCGCTAGAGGCCTATTCAAAACAAAGGCGTAGCTTGATGACGGCAAGTTTGAGCGCGGAATCTTGCGACATGTGGTCTTCACCTCAACAGACGGTGCAAAAAGAATCGGGATAGGACTTGAGAAGAAATCATGTTCATGGATGCGATTATTAACGCTACTGTAGTATGAAGCGGAGCAGGAGCGAGTGTTGTAGGAGCTAAACGAGGAGCTGGAGCGATTGAACACACGCCTCGAGCAGCAGAACTTTTATTATGACAGTCGCCGGCGCCGCTTCCGCTTTTCCGGTCATGAGTATGAGGTAACACAGCTCTGTTTATCATATTAGATACATTTGAGTGTGTTGAAAATGATGTTATAACGTTACTCTGTGCGTTCGCTCGTCTGCTGCTGTGAGACACTGTTACACACTGCAGTAAGATAGATCGATTTTACAATATCATATTAAATATTGGATGTCTTGTGTTGATAAATGGCATGCAATTTATTTTAAAACGTATTGTATGATGGAGAAAATTCTGTATTACTGTTACTAAAAATAAATCTGCATCTGATTATGCTATGTTAGCTACTTCACAAAATAGTGTTTTTCTCTGAGGCGTGGTAAAGCATGGTACTCACAAAAACTCAAGAAAATTTAATTTAAACAATAAGACTAAACATGTTGAACTATATAACAATATTTAGTTTTCTGTCTACAAATATATCAAAACAGTTGTTCCCTTGTCTATTAAAACATGTAATATATTAAAGCGTCTTTGGTGTTTCCATGGTTTCTACAAAATAAAACCGGAAAACGAGGGTAACGCGGGTATGATGCAATTGACAGGCGACTCCTCACACGTCCCAAAGCCTTGGTTAAAATTGCAATTTTCTCACGATTTACAAATAGTTAGAAACATTTGGGATATTATAAGTACTCAAGTGAACAAAATACATAACACTGGCCTAGTGTATTTTTTTGATATTTTACTGCAAAACATCTTACATACTGCACCTTAAATGCTCTTTATCAGTGATACATTTAATGTGGTCAAAACAAGCTGAGAATTTTGAAGTTAACAGAATTAATTGTTTTGTCCTTTACTGAGAGCAAACAATGATATGCCATTCTGAATGCATATTATTTGTATAAGAAATAGGCAGAAACACACTGTTGCTTTCAGAATAATGAGCAGCACGCGCTGCTGTGAGGCTGGGCTGCACTGCGCTCGCGGGCTCTGGTTCATTCCGTTCATTCACAGTGCGCATGACCGCCGCGCGCGTGACTGTGAGCGCAGAAAACAGAAGCAACTGAGTTTTGGTCCTGTGATGAATAGAAACCACATAAAATCCCGAACATATCATTTTCACGTGACATTTGAGTTTCAGTTTCTTTTCCCAAAACACCCCTTTAGCCAGAGACGCACCTGTGTAGAAGAATCCAGCTCGCGCCAGAGTGTCGGGCTGCACTGATGCTCCTGTGGGCCAGTTCTGGTAGGTGGACAACCTGTTGTCCTCTGACTCCATCTCCGGGTAGGCCGCCTGCCCGGACAACACCTGCTCGTCCACGGTCAGCCGCTGCAGTTGACTCAAGAGCTGCCCATCCACAGAGTCGGACGAGCCCAGCGGAACATTCCCCACATCCCTGCCCATCATTAAGCCGCATTCGGGGAAGTGCCTCTCATGCTCCCCCCGCGGAGCGTCTCCATGAACCCAGTGCCTCAGGATCCCATCACAGCAGAAGCACTGCACCGTGTCCCCGTATCCCAGATAGTGAAAGCCAGCCCGGGCTAGCTCAGCAGGGCTCACGGGCGCATCTCTGGGCCAGTTGTGGAAAGTCTGGAGTCTTTCCTCCTCACTCCGCATCCCGAGTCGAACCCCCGCCTCCATCCGCGCGCTGCTCTCGCGCTCATGTCCACGATCTCCACTCATCCTGCTCACCTTCTTCCATAATGGACTGTTCAAGTGTACTCCAGATCCCCCTTCTCTGGCCATATAGCCTATTATTCCCTGTAACAGAGCAGCGTTTACTATAGCACACACATTTCCAGAATAAGCAGTTGTTAAAATGATCTGCCCTGTGGCCAAGCCCTGAATAACATATATACAATAGACGCCTTTCATGGTGAATTTTTTTTCCTCCCAAATTTCACATGTGTGGCTGGGTTAAAAACAACCAAGTGGGTTGTGCATTTTAAAGTCAATGTGAAATTAAAATGGACTATTTTTTAATGAAATATAGCGGTGTTTATTAAAGGCCTAAATGATTAATAATTTAAACATAATTTAAAATGTTACAAAATGGCGGATAGTTTATTGTTTTGAACAAAATTAATAAATAAAAGCATGAAATAAAAACAAAATTCTCCTTTACATTATTATTATAGCAGGGATGACGCATTTTTGTAGGCAAAACCCGGAAGCGAGTTAGCATTTTAGGACTTCCGGTTCCAACGCCGTAAAGTCTATGGGTTTTTGGTAAATCGCCTGAAATAAGGTCTGTGGTTAACAAAGCCTCTAAATACTTTCACGTTTTGATCTATGACATAAAACACACCAGTTATAACCCGCTTGTGATTTTTTTTAACTTTTACTTTGTCTTAAAATCGGCGGTTGCTAACAAATTGCTAAAAGGGACTACTTCCTTTGGCGGGGATTTTAGACGTCATCATTGAAAACGGGACATTTGGACCGCATTTCTCATAAAAAAAAAGTGGATAAGTGTTCATAACAGCACAGATCATAATCAGCGAGCATGTTTTTAATATAAAGTAGTTTTTTAAATAAAGTTTGAGGACGCTTGGTGGTGACGACGTTGATCCATGGCGTGCTGTAGTCCGTTTATAGCCTACTGTTAGCCTTTTATATCTGACGACTTTATTTAGGCTTCAAAATCTATAAATGTTGTGTTAACTTGTAAAGATTATCTTGATAGACAAAACGTGTAAGTGTCATAACCCTTTGTTAAACACAGAGCTTATTTTCTGCGATTTTCCAAAAGTCTATGGGGAAAATGAATAGGCTTTCAAACGAGGGAACCCGTGCGCCGCTAACTTCCGAGTTGGCCTACAAAAACACTTCAACCTTGGGCTTTTGAAAGTAGTTTTGGACTACATCTCCCATAATTCCTCACAGGAAGTCCGTCATGTGTTGACGCCAAACAAAATGGCGGCTTAGTGAAACGCACAGGCTTCGCAAGCGTCTTGATTCTGATCCCTAAAGTAAGTAACTGCATGAAATTTCTCCTATTTTTAATAACAGCACAGTTGAACATGTTCTTAATAAATCTGTTTTACTCGTTATAGTCTTGTTCTGGTTCTCAAAGGTTTTGTTTATTGAAGGCAGCAGGCCATTGCTGTGCTCAATGCTGCGCCTTCAGTGTGGAGTTAGACGATATTATGAAAACTCCAGTGCGTTTTGTCATTGCAATTGTGTTTTAATGACTGCACTTAATGTAATATGACTAATTTTTACTAAACAAGCACAGTGTTGTTAGGAAACAAACATGTATGCGTGATATATGCCAATTAGTCTACACCAGATTAGCTGTAAACATCAATCAAACTTGTCTTATAAACATGCGTCACAACATAACGCATCTGGCCTTGTTTTCCTCTTCTGTCCAGATGGCTGGCGAGTCTTCTGACAAGAAGGAGCTGGACAGCGCAGTGAAGGAGCGGGAGGCCCGTAAACGCAGTCGTTCTCGCTCCCGGGACCGCGATCGTAAGGGATCTCCTGGCAGAGAACGCAAACGGCATCGGTCTCGTGAACGCAAGCGCTCCCGCAGCAGATCCAAATCTCCAGACCGGTGTGTAGGGCTTTATGCTCTCTTATTCTCATGTGATTGATGATACATTTGTAATCTAACTCTAGCTCTGCTCATCTGTTTTTAGAGATCGTCGTCAAAAAGACAAAGAAAGAGACAGAGAGAAGGACAGAGACAGGGACCGCAAAGACAGAGAAAGAATCAGGGACAGACGGGACAAAGACCGATCCAAGAAATCAAGGTTTGAATCATACTTGCCTCACAAACCCACAATAAGGATGTCAAGAAGATGCTTGCAAATTTGAACGTTTTTTGGTGATGTACTGAACATTGTTTTTGCAAAATACTGCGGTTTTACATGTCACCAGTTCACGTCCAACTGTAGTCAATAATTATATTCCTTAAAACTCATATTTGATCACCAAAATGACATATTTAATGTTTTTTCCTGTGAGAAAAAAAATCTTAATGCCTTAAAATAGCTTGAATGTAACTCTACACCCTTGCCTGATTTAATAAACGCGGATCAATGAATACGCAAATTAGCCCCGCCTCCACTCACACCAGCTCAGAGATCCACTCGGTCAACTTACTGAGGTAAACGCTGCACAGTGGTATCGTTTTTTGCAACTTCGTACACAATGTTAATTAAAGGGGTGGTTATATGGTTTTTTTTCTAGGCTTGATTGTGTTTTTGGGGCACAGTTTAACATGTCTTAATGCTTCGTTTATTTGAAAACGCTGTATTTTTCATATATTTTACCTTTATTCTACACCTCTGTTTCCACTGTCATATGAACGGCTCGTTTGATTTCCTGCTTCTAAGATACCACTCCCTCCGACATGCGCAATGTGCTCAGATTGGTTAGCAGGTTGGTAGCTGGCCCAGTGTATCGTGATTCGCTGAAGCGTCTGGAAACGCCACGCCCCTTACTATCCGTTATTACGTGCTTAGGTGGAAAGTAAATAATAGCACCTATATTGCTGTATCAAATCAGACCCAGATGAAGAGGGTCAAGCAGAACCTCTGCAATCGCGGCTTTTAAAGGACGTTTATGAATGGTATTTCATTTAGTAATTGTGTCAAAGTGTTTAGATATGCTGTCACTGCTGTTTGTTAGCTTTCAATATACAGTTTTATCCTGATTAAAGCTTTACTGTAGCCGAATACATGACTGCGTAGTCGCATTTTTGTAAAGGTAGCGTTTAATTTACAGCATGAACAACTGTTTGTCTGTGAACATAGAAGTTTGTTGGTGTTTGTTGCACTAGAACGTAGCTAACTGGCTAGCAAAAACGAGTTGTTCTTTGTTTACATCCTTGATGCATTAAAAATAGCAACAGAACTATAACATTACGTTTAAAAGACATGTACAAACAATAAAACGTACTTAAAGTTTGAAGCCAATAAACAGCAGCTTCTGCTTTTAAAGTGGGAACTGCTTCGTCTTTCAGTAAAAGCCTTTGTGCAAATCCAGCATTGAACTCGTGTAGATTCTGGAAGCTGTCTTCAGCGTCGCATCCAGTGTAGAAAATATCACTGATTATAATGGGTTCTGTATCTTTTGACGCGTCGCGCCACGCAGCTCGCGTTCGGTGTACACAACTCTTCCGCTTCCACATGCTGCGCCACATGGCCTCGCCCACTTTGTTGCGTGTTCCCGGGGGCGTGTTTATGTTAATAGCAAGGGTGACATTTATGATGTCACCAACCCGGGAAGAAGCTCGTTGTAGTCCAAACCAGCTGTTTTTGTTGGCATTAAACTGCCATAACTTTAAAAGACGATATCTCCGTTTGCATTGAACTTTCAGTGCTGTAACTTTGCAGATACTGTTTATGCTCAAGCAGCAACATTACACACTAACTAAAGTTAAAAAAGTGAAATCGCANTAATTTACAGCATGAACAACTGTTTGTCTGTGAACATAGAAGTTTGTTGGTGTTTGTTGCACTAGAACGTAGCTAACTGGCTAGCAAAAACGAGTTGCTCTTTGTTTACATCCTTGATGCATTAAAAATAGCAACAGAACTATAACATTACGTTTAAAAGACATGTACAAACAATAAAACGTACTTAAAGTTTGAAGCCAATAAACAGCAGCTTCTGCTTTTAAAGTGGGAACTGCTTCATCTTTCAGTAAAAGCCTTTGTGCAAATCCAGCATTGAACTCGTGTAGATTCTGGAAGCTTCTTCAGCGCCGCATCCAGTGTAGAAAATATCACTGATTATAATGGGTTCTGTATCTTTTGACGCGTCGCGCCAAGCAGCTCGCGTTCGGTGTAAACAACTCTTCCGCTTCCATTATACTGTGCCACGTGGCCTCGCCCACTTTGTTGCGTGTTCCCGGGGGCAGTGTTTGTTAATAGCAAGGGTTTATGATGTCACCAACCCGGGAAGAAGCTCGTTGTAGTCCAAACCGGCCGTTTTTGTAGGCATTAAACTGCCATAACTTTAAAAGACGATATCTCCGTTTGCATTGAACTTTCAGTGCTGTAACTTTGCAGATACTGTTTATGCTCAAGCAGCAACATTAAACACTAACTAAAGTTAAAAAAGTGAAATCGCAATGAACCACCCCTTTAATACGATTAGCCTTTTGCTTGACTACGTTATCAAACAGCTAATAATGTGTTGCTAATGTTACACAAATCATGTTCCTGTTCACCATCTTAGAGTCAGACAGCTGCCTTCTATCAATCAGTATCCTTACAAAAGCTTTGAACAACTCAGAACATCAGTAAAGGCATATAGTTCATCATAACATATTAATGTACATCATACACCTGCTATATTGTTAAATCTACCCGATTTTTCATATCAGCAGAAAAATATACCGGGATAACCTGGCTTCTCTCGAGACTCCTCTGCTAGTTCGCTGTTATTGATATGCTAAAGCCTGCTGGCACGTTGACGTGATTGTTTACATGGTAGTTTGTGACGTCACAAACGGCAGCGATTTCAAACCATGGGTTTGAGACTTTTTTTTTTTCTTTTTTTTTTTTTCTTTTTTT
>RJVU01029436.1:990352-1041783 GCA_003731715.1 Anabarilius grahami
TTTTTTTTTTTTTTTTTTCACTGCAGTTTTAAACAAAGTACTCAGCAATGGTGTTGACTTATGAATTAGCACATAGTTTGTCTTAAAGCATATTAAAAACACCACATAGACATATAAACAACATTAAAAACTTGATTTTCACCACAGGGGGACTTTAAACAATTTTTCACCTAAGATAATGTAAAATTGATTTAAAAAACTGATACTATAAAAAAAAAAGCACACAACATATGCAAAAAAATGTAACATTTTTTATTGCGGGGGAGCTGGTGAAAATATCACTACAAATCTGAACTGCGAATGGGCCTGGAGAAAAAAATTATGTTGAGTTCTGTTTATGTTGAATTGACTGACATTCTCTATAGTTATCATACTTGGTGAGAACGGGCCTTAAAGTTTAAGGTTACAGATGCTCTTGTTAAATGAGCTCCAGTGATTTGCCCTATTTGGACGTATGACAAGTCGACCATTTCACACAAGGCTTGTACTAAACACTGCTGAATACCACATATACTGCATATACAATATAAACAACAAAAAGATAAATAAAAGATGGTAACACTTTATAATAAGGTTCATTAGTTAACATGAACTAATAATGAACTGCACTTACACAGAATTTATTAATCTTTGTTAATGTTCAACATTTACTAATGCATTATTAAAATCTTGTTAACATTAATGTACTGTGAACTAACATGAATAAACAATGAACAACTATATATATATATATATATACACAATGTTTAGATATTTTAAATATTTAAATAAAAATGTAATGTAAATATTTCAGTACTTGGTTATAAAGTGTTTTTTTTCTCTCTCAGGAGCAATTCTCCAAAATCCAAGGATTTGAAATTAAAGAGGGATAAGGATGTGAAAAAAGAGGAAGATGAGGAAGATGAGAAGAAGAAAAAGAAGGTGCCCTATTAGAAGCCATTTCAAGTTTGAAAGTTGTATATTGCGTACTTTTTTGACTTGGGCTTTTCTGCAATCTGCAATTTCAGGTGCAGCCTCTCTCTCTTGAAGAGCTGCTTGCAAAGAAGAAGGCAGAAGAAGAGGCAGAGTCTAAGGTAAAGTGGTTTTATATATTCATGCAAATTAGTTTACTCCATTTATTATTTTTTTTTCCTTAAACACATCCTCCTGTTGCAGCCCAAGTTCTTGTCCAAAGCAGAGCGAGAAGCTGAAGCCATCAAACGGAGAGAGCAGCAGACAGAGGAACGCCGCAGACAGGTGGAGGATGAGAGGAAGAAAAGGAGAGTATTTCAGGACATTGGCAGAAAGATGCTAGGTGAGAGGCTAGAACAAATAATAGCATCTGTAGAAGCAGTCTATTAGCTTTGGGGCCATCTATATGCTAGTGCACTCCTGAATGTTGACTAATTTTTGGTTTTTATCTTTTCTTCTCATCATCTTGCTAATTTGCATCATTATCTAATTTGCAGAGGATCCACAGGAGCGTGAACGGCGGGAAAGAAGGGAGCGGATGGAAAGAGAGAACAATGGGAATGATGAGGATGATGGACGGCAGAAGATTAGAGAAGAAAAAGACAAAGGAAAAGAGCTGCAGGCCATTAAGGTGATGAGTTCTACACTGTCCTCACCTATTCAGCTGGAGAAAACGCTTACCAATTCTTTAGATCTTTGTCAAATTAAGGCAAATTAAATAGTATTTAAACTAGGGCTGTTGATTTTAACATGTTCATTTAATTAATTAGTTATGGGGAAAAATAACTCGTTAAAATTGACGCATGTAACGAACCCGCCCCGCCCCAGACCTACGTAGGTCTTCTTACATTTGATGAAGTTGATTGGTGAGGAACATGAAGCAGGGCAACAACTCACCGCATGATAGAGCCTATAGAACGCTGTTATATGCCCCTAAAATTCAAGATATCAGAGCAAAGCCCTTTTTTTCTCACATTTATATCATGATATAAATCACACGAGTGCAGTTTTTGTCCCAAATAACCAAAGAGTGCAAATGTGATATTGATTTTATACAACAATTCAATAAATAAGTTAACAGGGTGGCCGCAGGTCCTTAAAAAGTCTCAAAATGTCTTAAAGTTTTCCTAATAAAAGGCCTTAAAAAGTATTAATTTGTCTTAAATTCTGATTCGATGGGTCTTAAATATTTTTGGTCACATCACCGCAAAAAAATTCTCCAGTCTGACAAACCCAATGACTGTTTACAATCATTGAACAGACTGAAGAATATGTTTTTCCCGCTATGGTAACTGCGTCATCAAAGAGAACTGAGGTAGCAGAATATAGGTCGAATTACAGTTAGCTGACCAGCCTCCTGGCTCGTTTAAAACGGGTAAATTAATGTTTATTGAAAAATGGCTCGAGAATGATGAGTCCATGCGACCTCATTCCTAAATGACAACGATTCGCCTGTCTTTTAAACTTTTGACAAAATCACACCAGAACATTCAAATCTGTGTCTGCGCTGAGCCAGAGAGAGCAGTTAGGTATGAAACGGCTTCACAAACAGTCTTGTCAACAACACAGTCATTATTTCTGTTACAAATATTCATATTATCATAGAAGAACGTGGATAAAAGTGTATAGTTCGGATAAATAAACACTAGGGCTGTCAAAATTAACGTGTTAATAACTCGTTAACGCAAATTAACGCAGCACGCATTTTCTGTTTGAGCCGTGGCCCAGCACGTAGTTGGAGAAATGGAGATGCAGCCATAGGGGCCTTTCACATTTCTGCACTCTCCACGACGATGAGGAAGTTTCAGCAAAGGATAACCCCACAATGATGACAATTGTTATTGTTCTTTGAAACATTTGAATGAATAAATAAATAAATAAAAAAGGCAAAGGATAACCCCAATTGATTTCTAGCCCTTGCATTAGCTCTACTACCAGATATATTTATGCAGATGAGAAATAAAAACCCACCCTGTACAGCAATGATCAGCTGTTTGGTTGAGCTTTAGATGTTTTATGGAAATAATGTAAAGATTACAAATTAACTCAGTCAACTCATGACAATCATGCAATTAATCGCGATTAAATATTTTAATCGATTGACAGCCCTAATAAACACTGATGTCTAAGTTAGCGATCAAAATAGTGAATCACCTTTTGAAAGTAATGATTGTATCAATTACATCGTTATACCACTAGGTGGCAACAAGAGACTGTTGAAAAACGTATTTTGCATTGAATCATTCATTCAAGAGATTCGTTCAAAAAAAAAAAAAGTACTTAAGTCATTGAATTATTTATTCAAAGCAATTAACATTTTGTCAGAACCTCTAGTAAATGTTTTGTTTAGTAGTCTGTTCAGAATTGTGCGAGAATCATGATCTCTGTTTGAAAAAAATTCTTAATTTATCCAGAATCGTGCAGGTCTAATATAGGCTATAACGTGTATTTCTATTGCAGGTTTGGTCTTAAATTTCATATACGGTGGTATTAAAAAGGTCTTAAAAAGTCTTACATTTTATATCTGTAGACACCTTGGTTAAAGGATTAGTCCACTTTTAAATACACTTTTCCTGATAAATTTACTCACCCCCATGTCATCCAAGATGTTCATGTCTTTCTTTCGTCAGTCGAAAACAAATGAAGGTTTTTGAGGAAAACATTCCAGGATTATTCTCCTTATAGTGGATTTCAATGGCTACCAACAGGTTGAAGGTCAAAATTACAGTTTCAGTGCAGCTTCAAGTGCTTTAAACGATACCAGATGAGTAATAAGGGTCTTATCTAGCGAAACGATCTGTCATTTTCGAAAAAAATACAACCGTTTATGCTTTATAAACAAAATATCGCCTTGAACGTACTTTCCGCTTCCGCATTCTTCATAACGCTTACGCTGAATGTCCTACGCCTTCCCTATTCTACTTACGGAAAAAAAGCAAAACTGGCACCGCGTTCGTTCCGTAAGTTCTTTTCGACTGACGAAAGAAAGACATGAATGTCTTGGATGACATGGGGGTGAGTAAATTTATCAGGAAAAGTGTATATAAAAGTGGACTAATCCTTTAATATTGTTGTAATTTAGACACAATATTGTCTACTTTTGCTCAAATTTGCCAAAGAAAATATTACCTATAACGCAAGCTGTTGTGTGTCTCCAAGCAACACAGCGGTGTTTCGTTTCCACGTTTTGAGCGAATCAATCAGGTGAACCAATAATTTAATGGCCCATTCATAAAGAGAGCCATTTACTTAATTCCTGAATGAATCAGCCATTTGAACGAATCGAATGAATTAATGACTTGTTAGCTGCGTCTCATTTCGGAGGCTGCATCCTCCAGGGGTCGCATTTTTAGGCTGCATAACATCATCAAGGATGTCTTATTTAAGAAAAGTAACCATATTAAAATTATTCCTCGTGAGGTGTAAAATATAGTAATATCTTTCTTTCTTTGTAATCTAACAGTTACTTTTCATGAGACTGCCTCGATGAAGTATGCGGTCGACAAATGCGACCTCCGGAGGACGCAGCCTTCGAAATGAGACGCAGCTATTGACTTACTCATTTAGACGTTTGCCGCCACCTACTGGCAGTTTTAGTTTCTTATTTAGAGTATAATTTCATAAAAAAAATTTCATTTTTTCATATTAATAAAAATCCCATTAAAGGTATAGTTCAACCAAAATTTAAAATTTTGTCAGCATTTACTCCCCCTCATGAAGCCTAAAAGTTTGTCTAATAAATTCTATGTTGAATCAAATAAAATATATTTTTTTAAAGCTACTTTTTGTAATGTCTATTTGATGCTTTTCTCATTTAACACAATAAGGACTTTAAGTTACTCAGCCAAATTTAATGTGCGATTAATTTGATTAATTAATCGCCACGTTGTGTAATTAATTCGAATAAAAAATGTAATCACTTGACAACCCTATTTTAAACATAAACCTATATTACCTATGCCAGACAGGGTATAGGTAAAAATGTAGAAATACTAGATTTGACAGAATTAGCAGAATGTGTCAGGTAGAAAAAGAGTTAAGTTTTTAATATTGAGTAAACTGTTAATAAATATGCCTTTGGGAATATGTAAAGCAAATGTTGTCCATAGAAAAATCTATGAAATTCATTTGCACATGTTTAGAGCAGTTTCTGCCCACAGAATATCATCTTTCCATGTATTTTTCCCTTTCCCTGCTGTGCATTGAAGTGCATTAGGTGGACGAATAGTGAACCAATACTTATTTTCTCTTTAGGAGCGATATCTTGGCGGGATGAAGAAACGGCGGCGTACACGCCATCTGAATGACAGGAAGTTTGTCTTTGAGTGGGATGCGTCTGAAGACACATCAACCGACTACAATCCAATGTAAGCATGTATTGAGACACCTCAAATAACTGCACTTGAATGTCCAGATTATTTTGTATATTTATTGCATTGCATTTGGTCATGACTTCCTCAGGTCACTCGTTTTACATATGTATGTAGTGTATGTTAGAGAGGAGCTAAAGAGTTAACAGCACAAGACTGTTTGTGTTTAGCTATAAAGAAAAGCATCAAGTTCAGCTGTACGGCCGAGGCTTCATCGCCGGCATCGACCTCAAGCAGCAGAAGAGAGACCAGTCCCGATTCTATGGAGACCTGATGGAGAAGAGACGAACACTTGAAGAGAAGGAGCAAGAAGAGTAAGATCCACACACTTCATTCAGTATTCAGGATATACCTCATTTGGGCTCAGTTTTTTTTTTTTTAAAGAAAGTAATACTATTCAACAGGTATGCATTAAATCATTAATATCAAATGTGACTAACATTTATAATGCTACAACATTTTTCTATTGCAAATAAATATTCTTTTGATATTTCGAGTCTTGAAAAAAAGCATCACATTTCCACAAAAATATTTGGTACAACTGTTTTCAACATTGATAATGATAATAAATGTTTCTTGAGCATCAAATCATCATATTAGAATGATTTCTGAAGGATCATGTGACACTGAAGACTGGAGTAATGATGCTGAAAATTCAGATTTGACATCACAGGAATAAATTACGTTTTACAAACTGTTTTAAAATAGACAGCAATTATGTTAAATCGTAAAAACAGCAATTTTGTGAAATATTTTGTGTTTTCAACAAAAACACCCAATGACAGGGTTGTAACTGACACAAGGGAGAGCTAATGCTTCTATTATGGAAAATGGAAATTATAATCAAATGTTCACAGTGTTAATGGATATGGTATTATGTAATTTCACAGACTGAGGCTGAAGAAGGTCCGAAAGAAGGAGGCCAAGCAGCGCTGGGATGACCGACACTGGTCTCAGAAGAAGCTGGATGAGATGACGGACAGAGACTGGAGAATTTTCAGAGAGGATTACAGCATCACCACCAAAGGAGGGAAGATCCCCAACCCCATCCGCAACTGGAAGGAGTATTCACTGCCGCCACACATTCTGGAGGTCATCGAAAAGTGTGGCTATAAGGTCAGTGTGTTTCTGTTTGCTGTGTTTCCAAATTATGACATGATTTGAATGTTCTGCGAATGTTTAAAAATGCTCATGACATATGGCATCCATCCATGTAAATGTGTTTTTGTATATATTAAAAATGTTTTCTTTAAATGTTCATTCTTTGTCAGGATCCTACACCTATCCAGAGGCAGGCCATTCCTATTGGTCTACAGAACCGCGACATCATTGGTGTGGCCGAGACTGGCAGCGGTAAAACCGCTGCCTTCCTCATTCCCTTGTTGGTCTGGATCACCACTCTACCTAAGATTGACAGGTGAGCTCACTTTTCTGTCACACTTTTATGTGCCAACACATGTTCTGAGGAATCAGATAAAATATGGGAAACTTTGTGTGTGTGTTTGACTGTAGGATTGAGGACTCCGATCAGGGACCTTATGCCGTAATTCTGGCCCCAACTCGTGAGCTGGCACAGCAGATCGAGGAGGAGACCATTAAATTCGGCAAACCTCTGGGGATCCGGACAGTAGCCGTGATTGGTGGAATATCCAGAGAGGATCAAGGGTTCAAACTCAGGATGGGTTGTGAGGTGAGCGTAAAATACCTTCCATTAGCCAGTTGTTAATAATTATTCATGTTTAATCATTTTTTATGTTGTTGTTTTCAGGGTTATTACACTCAACTAAAACCATAAATAAACATATATATATATACAGTACAGTCCAAAAGTTTGGAACCACTAAGATTTTTAATGTTTTTAAAAGAAGTTTCGTCTGCTCACCAAGGCTACATTTATTTAATTAAAAATACAGTAAAAACAGTAATATTGTGAAATATTATTACAATTTAAAATAACTGTTTTCTATTTGAATATATTTGACAAAGTAATTTATTCCTGTGATGCAAAGCTGAATTTTCAGCATCATTACTCCAGTCTTCAGTGTCACATGATCCTTCAGAAATCATTCTAATATGCTGATCTGCTGCTCAAGAAACATTTAATGTGTACAATTGTACAAAATATTTGTGTACAATATTTTTTTTCAGGATTATTTGATGAATAGAAAGTTCAAAAGAACAGTGTTTATCTGAAATCGAATCTTTTGTAACATTATAAATGTCTTTACTGCCACTTTTGATTGATTTAATGCATCCTTGCTGAATAAAAGTATTCATTTCTTTAATTTCTTTTCAAAAAAATAAAAATTCTTACTGACCCCAAACTTTTGAACGGTAGTGTATAATGCTACAGAAGCTTTGTATTTCAGATAAATGCTGTTCTTTTGAACTTTCTATTCATCAAGGAATCCTGAAAAAAAAAAAAGTACACAACTGTTTTCAACATTGAAAATAATCATAAATGTTTATTGAGCAGCAAATCAGCATATTAGAATGATTTCTGAAGGATCATGTGACACTGAAGACTGGAGTAACGATGCTGAAAATTCAGCTTTGATCACAGGAATAAATTACTTTGTCAAATATATTTAAATAGTACACAGTTATTTTAAATTGTAATAATATTTCACAATATTACTGTTTTTTACTGTATTTTTAATTAAATAAATGTAGCCTTGGTGAGCAGACGAAACTTCTTTTAAAAACATTAAAAATCTTAGTGGTTCCAAACTTTTGGACTGTACTGTACATATAAACTTATTTCAGCTAGTAGCCAAAGCAACATTTTTATTTAGTTTAACTTGTAGTAAAATAACTAAAACTGAAATAAGTTGCTAAAAACTATATAGACATTAAAAAAAAAAAACTAATAAAAATGACAACAGAAAATACAAAAAAAAAAACTAATAAAAATGACAAACAACAACATTACTAAAATGAAAACAGAAAATACAAAAATAAAAACGAATAAAAACAGTATCTCTGTATTTATTGATATTAAAATAACACTGGTCGATGTCTGTATTCGTAAAGATAAGCTCACTGTAGTTGTAGATCTGATGTGTTTTGCTTCCTCATTCTCAGATCGTCATAGCCACACCTGGTCGTTTGATCGATGTGTTGGAAAACCGATACCTCGTCCTGAGCAGGTGCACGTATGTAGTACTGGATGAAGCCGACAGAATGATTGACATGGGCTTTGAACCCGACGTCCAGAAGATTCTGGAGTACATTCCTGTGACTAATCAGAAGCCAGACACAGATGATGCTGAGGACCCCGAAAAAATGATGCAGAACTTTGAGTCAGGCAAACACAAATACAGACAGGTAACAGATACAGTTATCACAGTTTAAAAAGGAAATAACTGACTCTGATTCCCCATTATGAAATGAAGTGACAATTTCTATTGCTTACTTTAGTTCTCTTTTTCCTCCTTTAATTTCTTATTATTGCCTCTCGTTTTTCAGACGGTCATGTTTACGGCCACTATGCCTCCTGCAGTGGAGCGTTTGGCCAGAAGTTACCTCCGACGGCCTGCGGTTGTGTACATCGGCTCTGCAGGCAAACCACATGAGAGAGTGGAGCAGAAGGTCATCCTCATGTCTGAGGGTGAAAAGAGGTCAGAGCACACACGTCAACTGTAACCCCTCGTATTCAAGTGGAAGCTGTCATTAGAAATGTACTAAACCTTTTCTTGCAAATGTTCTTGTGTGGTAAACAGGAAGAAGCTGCTGGAAGTTTTGGCAAGTGGCTTCGAGCCGCCCATCATCATCTTCGTTAACCAAAAGAAGGGTTGTGATGTGCTGGCTAAGTCTCTGGAGAAGATGGGAGTGAGTACACAGTGTTTATTACTGTCTGTAATTCTTTATAGAAATAACTTTCAGTCAATAACTTAATCTTTCTTTTCCTCTGTTCTGCAGTACAATGCTTGTACACTTCATGGTGGTAAAGGTCAGGAACAGAGAGAGTTCGCCCTTTCCAACCTGAAGGCCGGAGCTAAGGACATCCTGGTGGCCACAGATGTGGCAGGCAGAGGTATCGACATCCACGATGTCTCCATGGTCCTCAACTACGACATGGCCAAGAACATTGAGGGTGAGTCTGACATCATTTCTGTCACTTTATCCATAAAACCTTTTTCCCTTTAGAACTGTTAAATGGTTATATCAGGGGACATCCTGTTTACCGTGCCCATTTTGAGGATTAATTTTTAACGTTGCTTTTCTCAGACTATATCCATCGTATTGGCCGAACGGGTCGTGCTGGAAAGAGTGGTATGGCGATGACATTCCTGACCAAAGAAGACTCTTCTGTGTTCTACGACTTGAAACAGGCCATCTTAGAAAGCCCCGTGTCCACCTGCCCGCCCGAGCTGGCCAATCACCCAGAAGCCCAGCACAAGCCCGGCACCATCCTTACCAAGAAGAGGAGAGAGGAGACCATCTTTGCTTGAGGCTAACCCCTCACACGTGTTGTTTTTCTTTTGTGCATATTGTGACTGTGCTGTTTCTTCTTACCAGATTCTTCATAAGAGACTCAGTAATGCATGGGATCATAAATCACAGTTTTCTGACAGATAAACCAGTGACAAGTGTAGAACTCTGTGATAAAACTGCCGTAGGGGGGGAGTCATCCCTTGACACCATCAGATGGACAGTTGGTTAAACGTAAAAATGTAGAACAGCACACCTCCTTTTGCTTTTTACACATTGTGTAATTGTGTTTGATTTTTAAATTGTGTAAAAATACCAATTCATTAATGCATTTGTAGATAACCCCATTTCAGTAAAAAGGATGAGTAAAACTGTTCATTCACTCTATGGATTAATAATAAAGTCCTTTAGACTGAATAATCTGTTGTTTGAAGTTTATTTGATTATATTTCTCTGGCACAAGCATAAACTTTGGTACAGGAAACACAAGATGAAAAGATTTGATGGAGAAAATCAGTAGTGACAAAGTCCCTTTCGAGGAAAGTCCCTTTCACTTGTCGGCCATATCTGCAACCCGTCCATTCATCCCAGCCTTTCCGACATTGCGGTTCATACCCCTTATTCTCTCATCTACATGGTTAGGAGAAAAACTACCATCTTCCTATCTACATCTAACATCTTAACTCCATCCTCAGTCCATATGACCTTTTTCTGAAAGTTTATTCCAGGTACACTGATCATGCATCACCTCAAGAACCACTCTCTTTCTGAAACCAGGAAAATGCCCACTACCAAACTATTCCCCTAATAGAAAGAATAGAAGAAAAACTAAAAACAAAAACACCATGAATGAGCTTCTTTTTTTTTTTTTTTTTTTAAATACATTCAGGGACAGTCTTTGGACAGGGGGACGGTGAATGGAATCACACCTTCTCAGTTTTCAAAAAAAAACCTCCAACATCCTGGCTTAGCGCAACGCGCCTGGAAAGAGTGAATGCACGACGGATGAGAGTCATCTCCGCTAGGTCTGCCCGCATGCCTTAACGTAAGAATCTCGTAAAGTAGTATTATGATAACCTTCATTTAATTGGCATAAGTATCGATATGTAAAGCTTGGGCCTGTTAATAAGCCTGGGATGTCTCGCATCTTTCTCAGCTTATTTACCCCTGATGTGTTTGCATCCCTGTAATATAACAGCTTCCAATACCCAGTGGTACAGGCACTGACGTGAAATAGGTTTACCCTTATTCCTTAGTGCCTTCATTCTGTTCACATAGTGACGCAAAGCAAGGACAGGGCACAAACAAAGAAGCCACCCATCTTCCAATGAGGAAAAAGTCGGTGGATGAAAAGCCAGTAAATCCACCTGCTTACAGGTGAGAGCTGACTCGCTCACTTTAGGCACAAAAGCTGGATTTGTTTTGAGAGTTACTTTAGAGTAATCCATAGCAAACAGCATACAAGTTATGAACAAAAAAAGCATGAAGTTCACCCACTTAATAGTCAAAAGAGCCAATAATAAAGCAACCTTTAGCAAAAGGAGCTATAAATCAATACTCTCTAAAGGCTCAAAAGGGGACTGAGATAAGGCATTAAGGACCACAGACAGATCCCACCGCAGAATCAGTGGCTTTGAAACCCTGTTCTATCGCTGCGCACCTCCATACAAGCTGGTGTTGACCTATAGCGTTTCTGTCAATCCCCACATGGCATGCAGAAATTGCAGCCAAATATACATTATTTCTGGTAGAAAAGGATCTGCCCTTGTTGAAAAGCTCCTGCAGTAAGTAAAAAACATCCACAACCAAACGGAGAAAAGGAACGTGTCTGTGTGCACCATTGCTCAAACACATTCCATTTCCCACCATACAGAGAGCAATTTGAAGCTGCTTTTGCATTCTTAATTGTTTCAATCACCTTAGGAAGCAAACCCATAATGTCAAGTCACCTTTATTTATATAGCGCTTTTTACAATGTAGATTGTGTCAAAGCAGCTTTACATTGATAACTGGTACATTATTTGGCTGCACAGCAGCTCTTAAAGAATAGTGTCAATGCAGGCAGATCAAAGCACTGTTGAATATCAAATCAATGTCAAGTCAAATGTCAAGTGTCCCCAACTAAGCAAGCCAAAGGCGACAGTGGCAAGGAACCCAAACTCCAACAGGTGACATCAGGTGGCAAATAGGTGTTAAAATGGAGAAAAAAACCTTGGGAGAAACCAGGCTTAGTCGGGGGGCCAGTTCTCCTCCGGTGAACAGTGCTTTGTTACGATTCAGGTTGCTATCATAAGTCCGATAGGATCGCAACATTCAAAGTATTTATTCCAGTTCCATCCAGTTGAGGATCGTATTCATCACGCCGGTATGGACGGTTTGTTGAGGAACTGTGCCACTGGTTGTCGTGTCGATGAGGCCTTCACAGTGGATGATCTAGTTGACTCAATCTCTGCTGACACTTCAGGTCTGCGTTGTGGTCGTGTCAAGGCACAGGTCCTCGATCTCACCTGGATACGGCCCGGATACGGCTGACTACGGTAAACCTCGGGATAAACAGAAAGACTAATATTAGCGTAGATGCCCTTCTTCTTCTTCATTCTACATCTGGTGTTATAGGAAGTGTTCCCGGTTCCGGCTGACCTAATTTATGCAGCCTAATAATCCTTTAACGGATTTGAAAATATAAATTGATAATGTGTTATGTGTATGCCAGGTTAAAGAGATGCGTTTATAGTCTAGATTTAAACTGACAGAGTGTGTCTGCTTTCCGAACAATGCTAGGAAGATTGTTCCAGAGTTTAGGTGCCAAATAGGAGAAGGATCTACTGCCTGCGGTTGATTTTGATAGTCTAGGTATTATCAACTGGCCTGAATTCTGAGATCGCAATAGACGTGAAGGACTATAATGCTTTAAGAGCTCGCTCAGGTACTGGGGAACTAAACCATAATGCTTAAGTTTAACCTCTCATGGGCCAAGCTAAGAGAGCCACTTTGTCCATGGCTGGGTGAAAGATCTGGGGTCAAAGACTCTTCTTTGACCCCCGTTCAAAGAAGAGTGTGGCTTTTCACTGGGCGGAATCTGGGGCACGGTCCAGGCTTGCTGAAGGCCTACTGCTCCAGCCCTGTGCACAAAAAGGGCATGATCTTGTGCAGAAGGAAGGCGGTGATGCTGCAAGATGCGAGTTTGGGGCCCTATGGGTTTTGCTCACTTGATTGGTCACTCTGGAGGCTGGAGTGGATCTAGGAGTTGGCTGACTGTAGGGAGACATATACTAGAAAAGGCAGTATCATCACAACTATGTTCCTTTTTTAGAAAGAAATAGTATCTGTGAGGATTTCCAGTCAGGATTTAGACCGTACCATAGTACTGAGACTGCTCTCATTAGAGTTACTAATGATTTGCTCTTATCATCAGATCGTGGTTGTATCTCTCTATTAGTGTTACTGGATCTTAGTGCTGCATTTGACACTATTGATCACAATATTCTTCTAAATAGACTCGAAAACTATGTTGGCATTAGTGGAATTGCATTGTCATGGTTCAAATCATACTTATCTGACCGTTATCAGTTTGTAGTAGTAAACGATGAGATGTCATATCAATCACAAGTTCAATATGGAGTACCGCAAGGCTCAGTACTAGGACCGTTGCTTTTCACTCTGTACATGCTACCCTTGGGAGATATCATTAGGAAGCATGATGTTAGTTTTCATTGTTACGCTGATGATACTCAGCTCTGTATTTCTTTGCACCCTGACGAAACTTACCAATTCGCAAAATTAACAGAATGTATAACCGATATAAAAAACTGGATGACCAGTAATTTCCTACTATTAAATTCAGAAAAAACAGAGATTCTAATTTTTGGACCGAAAACTTCTTCACGTAATAACCTAGAATTCTGTCTGACACTTGATTGGTGCTCTGTTAAGTCTTCGTCGTCAGCTAGGAACCTGGGTGTGCTCTTTGATACCAATCTTTCATTTGAAGGCCATGTTACTAGCATCTGTAAAACCGCATTCTTCCATCTTAAAAATATATCTAAACTACTACATATGCTCTCAATGAAGAATGCAGAACAGTTAGTTCATGCGTTCATGACCTCGAGGCTAGATTACTGTAACGCTCTACTGGGTGGTTGTTCCTGCCGCTTGATAAATAAACCACAGCTCGTACAAAATGCAGCAGCTAGAGTTCTTAATAGAACTAGGAAGTATGACCATATTAGCCCAGTTCTGTCGTCACTGCATTGGCTTCCTGTTAAACATCGTATAGATTTTTAAAATCTTGTTAATTACTTACAAAGCACTAAATGGTTTAGTACTGACCTGAGCGAGCTCTTAAAGCATTATAGTCCTTCACGTTTATTGCGATCTCAGAATTCAGGCCAGCTGATAATACCTAGAATATCAAAATCAATCGCAGGCGGTAGATCCTTCTCCTATATGGCACCTAAACTCTGGAACAATCTTCCTAGCATTGTTCGGGAAGCAGACACACTCTGTCAGTTTAAATCTAGACTAAAAACGCATCTCTTTAACCTGGCATACACATAACACATTATAAATTTATATTTTCCAATCCGTTAAAGGATTATTAGGCTGCATAAATTAGGTCAGCCGGAACCGGGAACACTTCCTAAAACACCAGATGTACTCGTTACATCAGAGGAAGAATGGCATCTACGCTAATATTAGTCTTTCTGTTTATCCCGAGGTTTACCGTAGTCAACCGGATCCGGGCCATACCCAGATGAGGCCGAGGACCGGTGCCCTGACATGACCACAACGCAGCCCTGAAGTATCAGCAGAGATCGAGTCAACTAGATCATCCATTGTGAAGACATCATCAACACGACAGCCAGTGCCACAGTTCGTCAACAAACCGTCCATACCGGCATGATGAATACGATCCTCAACTGGACCACAACGCAGCCCTGAAGTATCAGCAGAGATCGAGTCAGCTAGATCATCCACTGTGAAGGCCTCATCAACACGACAGCCAGTGGCACAGTTCCTCAACAAACCGTCCATACCGGCATGATGAATACGATCCTCAACCGGATGGAACTGGAATAAATACTTTGAATGTTGCGATCCTATCAGACTTATGATAGCAACCTGAATCATAACAAAGCACTGTTCGCCAGAGGAGAACTGGCCCCCCGACTAAGCCTGGTTTCTCCCAAGGTTTTTTTTTCTCCATTTTAACACCTATTTGCCACCTGATGTCACCTGTTGGAGTTTGGGTTCCTTGCCGCTGTCGCCTTTGGCTTGCTTAGTTGGGGACACTTGACATTTGACTTGACATTGATATTCAACAGTATTCTTGACATTTATTCAACAGTGCCTTTGATCTGCCTGCATTGACATTATTCTTTAAGAGCTGCTGTGCAGCCAAAATTATATACCAGTTATCACTGTAAAGCTGCTTTGACACAATCTGCATTGTAAAAAGCGCTATATAAATAAAGGTGACTTGACTTGACGACATATAGGTCGCACAGCTGTGCTTTGTTCAATCTTCTTGAAAACTGAACGTCTGAGTTAATCAGTCTTAGTCCTCAGTCCCACGTCCACACGATGTAGCCGGGGGCTCGGCAGCGGTGTCTTTAGGACGAATTTAATGATACTGAGCATGGGCATTTTGAATCCTGAGGTGTTTTTTTGAGGTTCCACAAATCCAGAATGGGACAGAGACCTCCTAATGTCTTGTGAATGACAAAGTACAGGGAGTTAAAGCTGTGATGGCTGTCCTCCGGCAACACAATCCGAATTGCTCTTTTGCTCGATAAAGAGGCTATTTCTTCCTCTAAAATTTGAGCTGACTTCAGCACACTGTTGAAAAGTGGTGTTTTTACAGCAAACTGCAGACAATAACCATAATTTATTGTGGATAAAACCAAAGGGTGTTCTGTGCGACAGCACCGTCCAGCGGCGGAGCTGGGAATTGTAGTTCTGATCTGAATAATTTTGTTTTTGTATTTTTATTTTCAAACATTTCTGTGCCCTCAGTGCACTGCCTGGACGCCTAGGGAATTAGTTCATTATTTTCACATCGCACATTCTTTTGAAAACTGCCCTCCATGTAACCCCATGGGTGGAGGGAGAGAATTTCTCTGTGGGGCACTGGTGCCAACTCCACACTTGAACTGGTCATAAGGTAACATTGTGATATTTCGGAGAAACCATCAAAATTCAGGAGACATTTGCTTGTTAATTGTGCCACTCCCACAGAATACATGCATCAAAGTACCCAGAGCAACCTTTTTCTATTTACGGATATGATGAGACAGGCGCAGGTGAGTGACTTATGTATGCAATTTCCCATGAAAACCATCCTGTCCAGTCTAAAATATAAACACTTATAATAGGCTTACCATAGTGAATAAGGGTAAGACAAAAACACTGTTTGGAATGATTGATGTATTGACTCATTATTTAATTGTTCATTTTGAACAAAAATTTTTTTACACAGCATTACTTTAAAATTTGTTAACGCATTAAGACGGGTGTCCTGGGGGAGTTAGTTTTAAAATAAGCCAGAATGACTTGATTAGCTGGATCAGGTGTGTTTGATTAAGGTTGAATCTAAACTCTGCAGGGATGTGGCCCAGGAACTGAGTTTGACACCCCTGCATTAAGAACGAACAATGAACAATAGAGTATATCTTTAAATTAACCAACATTAATACAGGCTGTAAAGGACTTTTATTGTTTGTTGTCATTCATAAAACCTAATGCATTAACTTATGCTTATAGAACTTCAACTTACTGGTGCTTTCACACTAGCTTATTTGATGTAGAACAATCAAAAGTTTCGTTACATAGTGAGAATGAAACAGTTGCATAGACTGGTCTCAGAGATGCTACAAATTATAACATTCTTATCACTGCTCTGCTTTCTCAGATTTTAAACTTTCTCTGTAATAATCTGAATGGTGTTCAACATAAGAGCTGTTGGTATTTTACCACAGGGAGGCAGTGTGAACTTTGATTTGACAAATTTAAATGGCCAAACATTGTATCTACATACAACATGTACCATGTTAGCTTTGGACTACTGCAAGTGACACTTTGCAAATGAACGTATTGCAACCTATACATATCAATAGTAGAACAAACAACAAATCATGAACATGAATCATGAACACTTACAGAATACATTGTAATTAAGCCTATTCAGAAATCTTTAATTTGCATTAGGCTAAATCAAATTTGTATGTCACATTTTACAATAACTCACTTGATGAGCCCACTTAAACTAATGAGATGGGTGAGCCTCTCCTTCACAACTCATTTAGTTTATTCTTAACGACAGACTCTAACATCATTCTCCACATTCAGACGAGCCTTGTGCTTAGTCTTCTTTGCAGCCAAATGGAGAATGATAGGTAAGTGGTTGGAAATGGGAACAATATTCTCATGGCCTTGGCAGTGAGTTCAGGATACTCGTGAGAGGGAGGGCCAAAAGTCTGCATGAGGCCCCTGTTGAAATCGGACCTTTACAGAATTAGTCCAACAGCTGCCTTATCAGTAAGGCCGCTTGTTGCAGCTGGGGCAAAATGATCCCACACCCATTCCCAGGCATTTGAGTTCACCAGTGAGGTGAGAGGTAACTACCTTGGCCAAAGACAAGTTGTTTATGTGGAGAAAGATGGGGGAACATTGCTGTTTTCTTCATGAAGGCATTGATTTGAAGAAGAATGAAGAAGAAGTGACATGTGGCCAAGTATGGTGACCCATACTCGGAATTTGTGCTCTGCATTTAACCCATCCAAGTGCACACACACAGCAGTGAACACACACCCGGAGCAGTGGGCAGCCATTGCTGCGGCGCCCGGGGAGCAGTTGGGGGTACGGTGCCTTGCTCAAGGGTCTCACCTCAGTCGTGGTATTGAGGGTGGGGAGAGCGCTGGATATTCACTCCCCTCACCGACAATCCCTGCCGGACCTGAGACTCGAACCCATGACCTTTGGGTTACAAGTCCGACTCTCTATCCATTAGGCCACAACTGCCCCCGTTGCTGATTAGATGCTTGCCCAACACTGGTTGGCGGTTGCTGATAGATGCATAGCCTCCTTGGATAGAAAGGTTTAGACTGTTGAGCAAGCTGAATATAGTAGTAAGATATGCCAGTTTGGTTTGTACATTCTCATAAATTCTGACATCTAAATGCATAGCACAAACACACGTTGCAAAACTTTCCCATGAGAGAACCATCACACTGTGTCACGCCCAGTGTTAATTTCCCTACAAAGTTGTCTAAGCATATGTGACTGCAGTGCTCTTGACTCCGCAAAATGTCCTTGCCACTGCACCATCCATACATTTTTCCCAGCCTCAGTCACAAAAACTTCCAGGAGTCTAAATATTCCTTACTCGTTGTCCTGCCAGGCATCTCCTTGCAGAATAGAAAGTCCTCCCAAGGATAGCGAACCGAGCCACACTGGTGATGTCTGTTGATTCATCCAACTGAATAGAAATGTCAGGTATTACCAGACTCAGAGAGATGATGGGGAACCCAAGTGTATTTATTGAACACAACACAATGACAACAGGTGAGAATGAGAAACTAGATTGGCAGATTGCAATGAAGATAATAGACTGAATGTCTTTCTCCAGGTAACGGAGGAGCACACAGAGGAGATGCAGGAGAACACAGGGACAACACTGGACTTGGAGATTGCTCGAGACTAGTAAGTACCACAAGAAAAAATAACAAGCCTTTTCAGGTAAGAGAGTTTCCAATGGAGGCCAGATACTGAATACTGAATGATGACCAGATACTCGGTGCGTTCCAAACGGGATATATCGCCCTCCAAAGGGCACTTCGGAGTGAAAATAATCATGGCCGCCATATTGAAGGGTCGTTCCAAACCGAAGTGCTCAAAACTGGCCACTTCAAAGGGCCCTTCGGAATTAAGGATTTCGAAGGGAACAACTGATGGGACACTTCGGGCCTCCATGATCCTTTGCACAGGGAAGTTTTACGTCACAGAATGGGTACAGGAGGCTCGGAGTTCGATTTTAACAATAAATGTATGTATAATATTTTTCTGTACTACTGAAATATTTATTCGAGTTAGATTTGGTACATTATTATGGTCAAAACGACAGTGTACTTCAACAAAAATACTTTACAGCTCCCTTTGTCGGTCCATTCAAATGTTTAAAATACATAAATACAATATGTCTACATGCGATAAACCTAAAATAAATAAACTAACGTTAAACAAAGGGCGCAGCTTGCACAATCTACTCCTCTTTGATTGTCTCGTTAAGATGACTCTGAAGTGCGTTCCAAAAGAAGAGTTTTTTTGATCCCTACATCCCTTCGAAGCTCTCACTCCAGAGGGTAAACCCTTTGAAGGGATTAGGGCATAGGGATGAGCCCTTCCGAATGGAACGCAGGGACTGAATGGTGGTGTGTGCTCCTATAGGGACTGGGATTACGATGAGGGACAGGTGCACGTGATTAGTACTCTGGGGAGTGAGAGGGCTGTGTATGTGTGGTGGGGGAGCCTGGCGTGAAAATTCCTCACAGGAATACAATCTATCCAGTAGCTGACTGAATGTCAAAAAAGAGTTCTTCAATTCTCCTCCTCATGGTGTTAGAAACCATGTTGAAAGACATACAGATTTCAGTTTATTAACTGCCTCTGTGCCAAGCATAACTACACACATTTCAGCGGCCGCTAGAGTTCCTTTGCAATTGCGTGTGTTTCTTACTTTTAGCAATCCGTTGAGCCGTCATAAAAAAAGCCTTCTGTGCTTTCTCTGAAGCTGTGGCCAGGTTCACCATCCATGTTTTCCGGTGGATGTATTCCTTGCTCTTTCAAAGGAAAAAAAAAACTTTTGTTTTGCCCTTTTATCCTGGGTGCTTTGTAATCAAATGGCACTTTAACTTGGCAGGTTTCATGGCTTGGTTTGCTAGCATCTGAAGTCACAAGGTGCATTTTGGTCTCCCTTCGCTGTTCTCGATAAAACCAAGCAAATATAATTGTCACTGTATTTTCTCAAGTTGGATAGGTCTTAGCTTCACTTCAAATATTTCTCCATGCTCGCCAGGTCACGAGTTGACACTTACTACTTTACTCTATCTGATTATTTGTATGCGTATTTGGCGTCCTGTCCGAGGAGAGGGCTTCGAGCTCGGTATTTTGGCCCAAACCCAGAGTACTTCCCCTGTATTTCTGGTTAGGAAAGTAACCAGGCAAGTGTGAGGTGACGGGGTAGTGGAGGTATGCTGAAAACTGTTGAGAAATATAGGTCACATGTCACTATGTCACAACATATTCGACTGTGTGTGTGTATATATATATATGTACAGTACAGTCCAAAAGTTTGGAACCACTAAGATTTTTAATGTTTTTAAAATAAGTTTTGTCTGCTCACCAAGGCTACATTTATTTAATCAAAAATACAGTAAAAAACTGTAATATTGTGAAATATTATTACAATTTAAAATAACTGTGTACTATTTAAATATATTTGACAAAGTAATTTATTCCTGTGATCAAAGCTGAATTTTCAGCATCATTACTCCAGTCTTCAGTGTCACATGATCCTTCAGAAATCATTCTAATATGCTGATTTGATGCTCAATAAACATTTATGATTATTGTCAATGTTGAAAACAGTTGTGTACTTTTTTTTCAGGATTCCTTGATGAATAGAAAGTTCAAAAGAACAGCATTTATCTGAAATACAAAGCTTCTGTAGCATTATACACTACCGTTCAAAAGTTTGGGGTCAGTAAGAATTTTTATTTTTATTTTTTTGAAAAGAAATTAAAGAAATGAATACTTTTATTCAGCAAGGATGCATTAAATCAATCAAAAGTGGCAGTAAAGACATTTATAATGTTACAAAAGATTAGATTTCAGATAAACACTGTTCTTTTGAACTTTCTATTCATCAAATAATCCTGAAAAAAAATATTGTACACAAATATTTTGTACAATTGTACACATTAAATGTTTCTTGAGCAGCAGATCAGCATATTAGAATGATTTCTGAAGGATCATGTGACACTGAAGACTGGAGTAATGATGCTGAAAATTCAGCTTTGCATCACAGGAATAAATTACTTTGTGAAATATATTCAAATAGAAAACAGTTATTTTAAATTGTAATAATATTTCACAATATTACTGTTTTTACTGTATTTTTAATTAAATAAATGTAGCCTTGGTGAGCAGACGAAACTTCTTTTAAAAACATTAAAAATCTTAGTGGTTCCAAACTTTTGGACTGTACTGTATATATACGTCTCCACTCATGCTGATTGGGTAGACATGTTGATTGCTGATTGCTGGTTGGAACTGTGTGATGATTAGTTAGATCATTTGAACATATTCCCCCCGAACTTTGTTAATAAAACATCATTTAGCAGCAGAAACGGTTCATTGCATTCTGAGTGAAATGAGTGCTTCATCACAGATTGTTATAATATGTCTCAAACTCTCAATCATATCAGAGTTTCTATTGGCCCAAAGTTAATGTAGGTGGGAGTAATGAATGCTTGTTTTATTGGCTCAAATGGTCCCCATATGTAAATATGCACTTACTTATACAATACAATTTTATAATTTAAGGCAAATTAACAAGTTCACACTTATAAATAATTAAATAGAGTAAAGGTTATGCATATTTGGCATGCTGTCCGAGAGGAGGGCTCCGAGCTTAGAATTTGGCCTGAACCCAGAGTACTGCTCTCCAAAACTCACTAGTATCAGTGTGATTTACATAAAACTTAGATACGATCATGTTAATCCACGTTGATAGATGTCAGTGCAGCGTCTTCTAACAACATTGTGGTATCACACAATGTGAATGCTAATTCTAGATAAAGAACTACTGAATACACCTTAATATCAAGGTATTTGGATAGGAAGGGATGTAAAATTAAGATGGCTAGGTGACATACTTTGTTGAAAGATTATGATATGCATAATGGGCACTAAATAAGACCAAGAATGTGTGCTTGACAGCTTTGAAAGACAAAACAACAGTGATGCCAAAAACACTTGCAATGAAATGTGAGCAATGATCAAACAATTTGAGACACAACTGGAGTGTTAAAAGTACATAAAATGTTTTTTGTTTTTTTTATTATAACTAGTGCCTTTTTCTTTAAATAGAAAGCATGTACAGCATCAGGCAGGATTTTATTTTTCATGTAGTCAGAAAGATGAAGGGGCGAGAGAGAGAGAGAGAGAGAGAGTGTGCCTACATCACGTCTGAGGACCAATTAAGTGTCCATTGCAATTATTATTCTACCTAGTGCATTTATTGCATTACAAAGAAGACATCAAAGAAGAAAAAGAAATAGTGCAATATCTTTTTCTCTACTTACACAGAAGAGGAAGTGTTAATGTTCTAAGGCGTTTTCTTTCCATGTTTGTATTGCATACAGAATCGAAGACAAAGGACTCAAATTATACCCATTGGAAATATTGTGCTTCTTAATACCTCAGAAAGAAAAAAAAAATCAACGTTTGTTATGGATGCTGTATTGGTCCGCTAGAAAACAATGCAATGCCATAACAGATAAGGGAAAAACAATGCATCATGTACATTTACATGTATTAAGACATGCAAACCTAAAATAGTAGACCTTATACAGTTCACATCCCACCAAAGCTCTTTTACATTGTGGATAATACACATCGTTTCTCAGTCTTAATATCAGTCCAACTACAACAATGCAAGTTCTTGCCTTATAAAAAAGTAGCTGAATTCATATCCTTCTGGTCCTGATAAATGCTATTTAAAGGAATGTTCCAGGTAAAAAAAACAAACAAACAAAAAAATTAGGTTCTATTGACACTGCCACAGAAAATCTCTCAAAAATCTCATGTACAGTAATGGACTTACAATAGAAGAAGTCTATATGGCAAAAAGCAGAAATGTGCAGCTTGTATTTTTGTATAAGTGCTTATATCAAAAACGTTTTGTACTAAATGAACGTATGGTTGTGTTACCAAAATAATTACTTTGAGTGGAGAGAGAAAGTTTTACATGATCATGACAGGAGTTTAAGATTAAATATAACTTTACATAGACAAGGTTAGTAAGCAATTTTTCTTTCACTAGTCTATGTAAAAAGTTTATGTATCCTGTTTACATCTTGTGGCTTTACTTTTGAAACTTTTTATAATTTATTCAGGTGTAATGCCTTACCCCTTAGACTCCCATTGTAAGTCTATTACTGTATGCATTTTTACAAACTTAGAGATGAGTTATAATTTTGAACATGTCACAGATTCTGTCAGTACAGCTTAACTTGAACTTGGAACTTTCCTTTATTACATCAATCTAAATATGTGTTATGGTTAAGCGTTAACATAAAACAATAACAGTGGAGGTACTGAAGCTCATGAGATTGAAAAGGAGCTTTTTCGAAGAAAATGAACATTGCGGCAGCAGCCCCTTGTCTGTGGTCAGTATAAAAGAGGGTGAATTTGTCTTACTAAATAGAATAATACTAACAACGAGAATCAATGCAATACTAAAGTAGATCAGAAAGAAACGATCAGATCTCATGCAACACTTGCATAGAATTTTTTTTCAGTCATGCTCTGATTTTCTTTGTTTTTTTAAATATAGAACAATAGATTAAAGTGAGACATGTTAATAGCAAATAAAGATGCAGTACACTAAAAGAGAGGATTGGTCAAGGCATTTGTTAAAGTGGACTTTTACCCTGACTTCCACACCCCAGAACATGTACATTTCCCATGACCCTCTAAACAGCCTATGCAAGGTTTTGCTTCAAGATCAGTGCTGTAAACACAATGTTCAGGACTGTGACATACAATCTATGTCAGTTTGATCTTATGTTAGAAAGGCAAGAGATACGGTGACTCGTCTAATGACCTGAGATCAACACGTGACGTGGGTTGTTAAAGGATTAGTCCACTTTTAAATAAACTTTTCCTGATAATTTACTCACCCCCATGTCATCCAAGATGTCCATGTCTTTCTTTCTTCAGTCGAAAAGAAATTAAAGTTTTTGATGAAAACATTCCAGGATTTTTCTCCTTATAGTAGACTTGAATGGGCACCAAACAGTTGAAGGTCAAAATTAGTTTCACTGCAGCTTCAAATTGTTCAACACGATCCCAGATGAGAAATAAGGGTCTTATCTAGTGAAACCATCGCTCATTTTCTGAAAAAAATTGAAAATTATATAAGTTTTAACCAGAAATGCTCATCTTGAACTAGCCCTCTTCTTCTTCTCCTCTATTAGAATTCCAGCAGTGTAGACACTGCTAAGGCCAAAGTTTGAACTAATTTTTATATGCAATATGCTAGTTCAATAGTATATAACAATTAGTTCAAACTTTGGCCTGTGGAGGGCAGTAATACGCTTAGCAGCGTCTACACTGCTGGAATTCTAATAGAGGAGAAGAAGAAGAGAGCTAGTTCAAGATGAGCATTTATGGTTAAAACTTATATAATTTTCAATTTTTTTCAGAAAATGAGCGATGGTTTCACTAGATAAGACTCTTATTTCTCATCTGGGATCGTGTTGAACAATTTGAAGCTGCAGTGAAACTAATTTTGACCTTCAACTGTTTGGTGCCCATTCAAGTCTACTATAAGGAGAAAAATCCTGGAATGTTTTCATCAAAAACTTTAATTTCTTTTCGACTGAAGAAAGAAAGACATGGACATCTTGGATGACATGGGGGTGAGCAAATTATCAGGAAAAGTTTATTTAAAAGTGAACTAATCCTTTAACAGGTAATTGTGTGATTTCTTTAATCTGACATGGAAAGACTCTTTTAGTCCTGAAACATACCCTACATACTCATACTACGTGAACTCATATGCTTATAGCTACATAATTTGCATTATATTCTTAGTATCGCCACAAGGGGCACTGTAGCGTGCATTAGCATAAACAGTCTTCTTCTATGGTAAGTTTTCTCTTTCATGTCAACAACTGTCATGGTGGAGCAACAGTTTGAAGGTAAGTGAGGTCTGATGCATTCTGCTTGAAACACTTGCGCTCACACACTTGAGTATGTTTCAGGCTTTAGCATTTACAATGTCAGTGTAATGAAGTAGCCACTAGTAGGTGCTGTTTCCCCTGTTTGGATTTCAGTGTATTTCAGGCCTACACATAAAAAAACCCTATGATGAACATACTATGGTTGTGATGTAATACTACTCAATCTTCAGAATAGGCATCAATTTTGGTCGATAAGACAAGTCCTTACAATCTAATATGAGGGAGGATGTTTCTAAAAGTGCATTCTGGGAGTGTACGGATCCAGTACAATCAACGCAACACAATCAATTGAGGGACAGTCAATTCAGCACCGTCCCTCTGGAGGACAATACATCAGTGCTGAGGACAAGAGGTGTTAAGGCATGCAACTATACATTCACTCAAGTCTCTGTGCATGTTTGGAAAGAACTGTGTAGTCTACGTTAAATCATACTTTAATACACATCCTATCTATAAACAATGCGTTAAGGTTAGTTGTAAAGAAAAATAAGGATTTCTCTTGCTGGATGGCGATGTTTGGATATGTACTGAAATCCAGAGGCCATCACAACAAATTAACAAATCATTTATTTAGATGTTTTAATTGCAAGTTTTCTCGCAAAAGACCCAAACCAATAACTACAGCGCTACATGAGAGTGTACTGCAACTTTATGTGACTTCACATAACCGTACAACAACTGACGTCACACATACTTCAATGCGCCTCACGTCAACAATCTCTGAGTGAGAGCAATCCTGACTTTGTAAACATAGCAACATTTGTGAAAAACAATACAGATCCATAAATACAAAGTAAAGTAACGTTCTAGAGAATTATATTCAGGATCTGGTGAAATTTCATTCGATATATATACACTAGCTATTCTTAGATGCGTTACTAATATTCTGTTGCAGATTTTAAATTAAACAAAAAACTGAGTAGATTTTTCTACTCGTACTTAAAGTTTTCTAAAAGTCCTGTTTCAACCCTAATGTGCAAATAGTCCTAAATAGTTGTATTTGAGACATGCAGTGGTATAGATATACAGGTAAGTATTAAGGCCAGTTTGAATTGTCCTACACTGGATAAACCTTAGCCTAAGCTGCTACAGGTAACATCCGAGTCTAGAGTCATGATAATGAGAAAAGGGAGAAACTTTCTTGGATTTGGTCGTAACACAACCTGGTTGATATATGCTAATGTAATCACCAATAAGGTCATTAAACTAGCTAGCAGTCAACGTGTCATCAACGCAAGATGTGACGCTATGTTTTTAAGTAGGCCACGGTGACCGCCCCCTTAGATGCCCAGAGCCTCGGAGAGGAAAGAGTGGTGAGAAACAGAGGACAGAGGAAGATCACTCACTAGTTAGATCTACGTTCTTCTTGGTAAAGACAAAGTCCTTCTGAGGCAGTTCACTCGGCGGCCATTTTGGTAATGCTAGTACAACTCCTATCTACTTAAATAGGGGTAACGCTTTGCCAAACCTTTTTTAAATGTTAAAATCACCCAAAAACTGTTACACAAAAATTTAAATGGAGCTTCTTTAGCTTTATAAATCAGGCTAATTTGCATGCATATTCTAGACAAAACAAAACAGGACTGACCCCTTTAACTGAAAGACGCCATTTTGAGTGTTATGATTTCTCATGATTCATTTATTCTTTTCCTTATACTGTCTCTGATAAGGTCAACCAATAGATGACTTGCAAATGTGTAAAATGGTAAAAAAGTATGAACCTAGACAAATTTTCAACTGTCAAGTCGCAGAGGTACAACGTAACTATCCCAAAACGGACACCATCATCTACTTCTATAAAAAAAGCTAGTATATGGGCACTGTTGGGTGATAAAATAACTCCAGTTTTCAGTCCTTCCCATTTCCCAGAAAAAGAAACCAATGACACTGACCTAATTAGGTTCTTTCTTTATGCGGCAGTACGGAAATGCAGGAAGATCGACTGCTTCTCTTCATTTTGGAGTTGAAATTCACCTCATGTGCAAACCCAGACTATAGTCCCAATAATATTTTGACTCTACGACAGCAAAGCGTAACCCTGATTTCCTTTCCTACATATACCGCCAATGTGTGCTACATCTATCAATGTGACCATGAAATGACTGTTCATGTCAGTTGCCTGAATAATGTCCAGAGGTGTACCAATAAACAACTGATAATGATAAGACTAGAGGGCACGAACCAAACAATAGTGAGTAATATGCACATTTACAAGAGCGCTAGAAAAAAAAGAAGCCATTAAAGATGCAACAAAATGCTACAACATCTTTCATCGTGACTCACATCCCATGCTATAAAAGTGCTTTTCATTTCCCCATAATGCCTTCTGTGCTCATTAGGTTAAGGGAGAGTGTATAATACGCAAAATAATAAAGTAATATTTGACTCGGGTGGGGTAAGGGTTTCTAGAGGAAGCTCAAATATTGTTTTGATATGAACATGCATTCGATCTTAAAGGAGAAAAACTGCCCTGTCTTTAAAAAGCAAATGTAGTGCAATGCCTCAAACAATAACAACCACATAAGCTTAGAAAACAGGATATTTTCGTCAACCATAGGCAGCTTTATCCAGCAACACACATACACACACATTGTGCGTTTCCAGTTCCTCACCAATTCCCATCACCCCGATTCACGACCCAACCCTCTCTTCCAGACTCCTGCAGGCTGACGGTCAGTAGTTGTCTCTCGGCCAGGCTCTCACGCGCTGGCGGTTGTTTCGTTGGTTGTGTCCGTCCTGCGAGTCTCGCTGCTGCAGGAGTCGGTCCTGTGACTCATGTCCGTTAGCGTTGTGGATGCCACCGGGGTTGTTACGGTTGGGCGGGTACACGTCCCGGTACGGGTGAGAGTGGTGGTGGGGATCGTAATCATCTTCCTCTTCTTCTTCCTCCTCCTCCTCCTCCTCTTCTTCCTCGTCCTCCGGGGGGTGCAGGGAGCTAGAGCCACCTCGGCGGAGGGAGCGAGAGTCACTGGCCTCGTCGGAGGGCATGAGGCTGTCCTGCTCCCCCTGCTCCTCCTCCTCCACTCCCCCTCCACCCCCGGCGGGCGACAACTGCTGGTTCTGAGACAGAAAGAGAGAGATGACCACTCTAAACCATACTGAGGTCACGTTTCCTCTTTCTGTTTCACTCCAAAGAAAAATGACTCATTTAGGAGATTGGTTTACACATAAACACATAAATATAAAACATGTAATGTGCAGTGAGGTGGGGAGAAGTCTCCCCAATGACATCAGGAAATTTGAAGTGACTGATTACTACGGCTTTGTTCATACTGCACACAAATTGGACTAACTGTCCAAACTCTGTGAATGTAGTTTGGCATGGGGTTTGTCAGATGTGTTTTACTGTTCAGGCTGAATTGATTTGAGTGATTTGACAAAAAATTTACATATAATTTTTGTTGCCTGTCTGAACAAAGCCTCTTTGGTTGCTGAGATCTGAGATCAAACTGCTGTGCATTAAAGATTGCTACGCATTTTCCTCTGGAGCAAAAAGATTCAAGTTAGTTTTAGAAACAAGGAGGTTGCATTCAAAGGGAAGTTAGAAGGGTTGTCAAATTCACAAAGCATCAGTCTCTGTGGTCAGATACAGCCTGTTTTCCAAAGTCATAAAATCAATGTGTTTCGTTATAACGCAGGAAAACAGGCAGCTGTATCTGCTTTGTGAACCCATCTTATGTAGGTCCTATGGTGTTAATATCAATCAGCAAGGTGCAAAAACAGAACAGTCTGAGATAACTGTGTGTGCAGCTCGCTCTGATAACAGCAAATTAAGCGAAAAGTGTAGAGGGGGAGGTGCATAACACAATAGAAATCATAGAAAAATAGGCCTTGTCAAATGGAAAGTTTGCACTGCCATATGGGATTTTACATCATTTGACAGAAGAAGTTTAAGGAGTGAAATGGACAGCTAGAAAGTGAAAGAAAGCATGTGGCTACAGCCCTGAATTTAATCCAGTTCAGGTCTAAACTGCAACCCAGAGGCACCCTGCCTACACCTTTAGAAATGTTGCCTACACCTTTAGAAACGTTGCCTACACCTTGAAATGTGCCACCCATCGCCTTATAAATGCTGTCTACAACTTACAAACACTACCTACACCTTTTAAAACATTGCCTGCAACTTTAAAAATGTTGTCTACAGTTTTAGAAAAGCTGTCTACACCTTTAGAAACATTGCCCATAACTTGAGACATGCCACCTATACTCTTACAAATGCTGTCTATACCTTTACAAATGCTGCCTACACCTTTAGAAAAGTTTCCTACAACTTAGGATACACTGCCTACAGCTTTGCAAATGCTACCTACACCCTAAGACCAGCTGCCTACATCTTTAGAAAAGCTGCCTACACCTTTACAAACACTATCTACACCTTCAGAAATGCAGCCTAAACTTTTACAAATGTTCTCTGCACCTTTAGAAAAGCTGTCTACACCTTTAGAAAAGTTGCCTACCCCTTGAGACATGCTGCCTACACCCTTACAAATGCTGTCTATATCTTTACAAACACTGCTTACACCTTCAGAAATCTGGCCTACACTTTTACAAACATTCTCTGCTGCTTTAGAAAAACTGCCAACACCTTTAGAAACATTGCCTACATCTTCAGAAAAGCTGCCTACACCTTTACAAATACTGTCTACACCTTCAGAAATGCGGCCTAAACTTTTACAAATGTTCTCTGCAGCTTTAGAAAAGCGGTCTACACCTTTGAAAAAAGTTGCTTACACCTTGAAGCATGCCACCTACACCCTTACAAATCTAAATGCTGTCTACAGTTTTAGAAAAGCTGTCTACACCTTTAGGACATTGCCCACACCTTAAGACATGCTGCCTACACCCCTACAAATGCTGCCTACACCCCTACAAATGCTGCCTACACCTTTAGAATAGTTGCCTACATCTTCAGAAATGCGGCCTAGACTTTTACAAATGTTCTCTGCAGCTTTAGAAAAGCTGTCAACACCTTTTGAAACGTTGCCCACACCTTGAGAAATGCCGACTACACCTTTACAAATGCTTTCTATATCTTTACAAACACTGCCTACACCTTCAGAAATGTGGTCTACACCTTAAGACCCGCTGCCTACATCTTCAGAAAAGCTGTCTACACCTTTATAAATACTGTCTACACCAAGGGTGTCCAGACTCTGTCCTGGAGGGCCACTGTCCTGCAGAGTTTTGCTCCAACCAGCTCCAAAACACCTGCCTGTAAGTTTCTAGTATGCCTAGTTAGACCTTGATTAGCTGGTTCAGGTGTGTTTAATTAGGGTTGGAGCCAAACTCTGCAGGACAGTGGCCCTCCAGAACCGAGTTTGGACACACCTGGTCTACACCTTCAGAAATGCAGCCTACACTTTTACAAACATTCTCTGCAGTTTTAGAAAAGCTGTCTACACCTTTAGAAATGCTGCCTACACCTGAGGATACACCAGAGGATACACTACCTACAGCTTTACAAATGCTGCCTACACCTTAAGGCCCACAGCCTACATCTTCAGAAAAGGTGTACCTTTACAAACACTGCCTATACCTTAAAAAAAATGCAGCCTACACATTTTACAAATGCTATCTATAACTTTACAAACACTGCCTACATCTTTAGAAACAACTTTAAAAATGCTGTCTACAGTTTTAGAAAAGCTGTCTAAACCTTTAGAATGTTGCTCACACCTTGAGACATAGAGCCTACACCCTTACCAATGCTGTCTATACCTTTACAAACACTGCCTACACCTTAGGATACACTGCCTACAGTTTTACAATGTTATCTACACCTTTAAAAAATGCTGCCTACACATTTTACAAATGCTGTCTATACCTTACAAACACTGCCTACACCTTTAGAAAAGTTGCCTACACCTGAGGATACAATACCTACAGTTTTAAAAATGCTGCCTACACCTTAAGACGCACTGCCTACATCTTCAGAAAAACTGCCTACAGCTTTAAAAAAGCCTTCTTTAATTATCCACCTTATTTTGCAATTTGGAAGTAAACTAAGTAAGCGAGACTTATGATTCATTAGCAGCAATACTGTAGGTAAATAAGTAGAAGAATAACAAAGTGCAGTACACAGTAAAATAATTTGCGCTAAAAACTAGTGTTTATAATTATGACAATACATTAAAAGTATATGGTAAAAAATACCAGTTTGCAATGTCAAGCAGCATAACGAGTGGTTTTGTACAGCTAAAAAATAACTGGAAGCAGCTGACACCAGAAGCCAGACATATTCAATATACAAATTGGTGTGCCTGCTCTTACATTAAAAATAACCTGGATAAATGTGCGGCCTACATGTTTACAAACGCTGCACACCCTTAAAGACATGCTACCTACACCTTTAGAAAACCTGCCTACATCACAAGATGTGTTGACTACATATTAAGAAGAACATTTAAATGTGGATTCAATGGACATTTGAATGTGCTTTTGGAGTTTTCTTGAACATTAAAGGCATTTTAAGGCCTGCATAACATAAAGCTTTTGTATTGCCACATTGAAACATAAAACTATGAATAGGCTACATGTCTTACCAACAACAGCATAACAAAATCATATATTTGCATATATGATTTCCTTTTTTCAAATTAAGTGTTTTTCCAATGAGGATACCAGATGGCCATTTCCATTTGGAGGGTTTAAAGGAATTGGAGGATGTAAAGAATATCAGGGTGGGGTTTTGATTTACAGTCAGAGTGGGGAAGGCAGATTGACTGTCTCACCTACTCACCGCAGGTTTGTAAGCGTTCATTCAATTAATTCCTGTGTTTCAGAGAACTGCAAAGATGTCAGGCATGAATGAGACACAGAACAGACAGATTGAGACTTACAACATGTCAGTATTACAAGTATTTGTGGACCCAAGACAACTAAAGGACAGAGAGTGAAAATATGGAGTGGAGGAAAAGACAGACCAGACAAACGTTTACAACTACTTTCCTGTTGGACAATTATAATCAATTTTTTTAAAATTACATATCTGTTTTGTTAAATGCAAAGTAGGACTGACCAATTATTGCTTGCATGAAATGATTAAAGCAGAACAGATCTGTCACTGGAGTGACATGTTTTGAATATACAGGGGCTCCAAAAGTCAGAACTCTAGTGCCAACCTTTATTTAGCAGTTTTTATTTACAAATAAAAATGTATTAAAACAAAGTTCCACAGTTCCTGTCTACCTTTAAAACTGTGCCCCATACACCAGTGAAAATCAGCTGTGACCTAAACCCATTTTCTGAGAAACTGCAACATCCTGACTTTTGAGGTCAGCTATATAATTTAAATTTAATTAATTTCAAAGGATCTTGAATAAAGTGGATACACACATGAATCCACACATCAAAGACATAAGATACACTTCTCAAATCTGATACATATGGCATTTTATATTCTCAATGATTATGTTTAGCAAAGTCTCTGGACTACTTTCCTGGCTGATCGATGAGGAAACATTCTGTACTAAGTCTGGTGTACTCTGGTCTAACTAGGTCAATGCATATATGACTGCAAAACACAAAACTTGTTCCTTTTCAGGAATGTAGTCATATGCATGATGAAACATAGACGGATATATTGAATATTTATGATATATTAATGATGACTTTGCTCATATTGTGAATGTCACAATTGAATGTGCCATTTAAAGGGTTAGTTCACCCAAAAATGAAAATGATGTCATTAATTACTCACCCTCCTGCCGTTTTACACCTGTAAGAACACAAATTAAGATATTTTTGTTGAAATCTGATGACTCAGTGAGGCCTCCATGGCCAGCAATGACATTTCCTCTCTCAAGATCCATTAATGTACTAAAAACATATTTAAATCAGTTCATGTGAGTACAGTGGTTTAATATTAATATTATAAAGTGACAAGAATATTTTAGATGCGCCAAAAAAAACGAAATAATGACTTATTTAGTGATGGCCGATTTCAAAACACTGCTTCAAGAAGATTCAGAGCATAATGAATCAGCGTATCGAATCATGATTCGGATCGCGTGTCAAACCACCAAACTGCTGAAATCACGTGACTTTGGCACTCCGAACTGCGGGTTCGGCACACTGATTCATAACGCTCCGAAGCTTCATGAAGAAGTGTTTTGAAATCGGCCATCACTATATAAGTCGTTATTTTGTTTTTTTTGGCGCACCAAAAATATTCTCGTCGCTTTATAATATTAATATTGAACCACTGTACTCACAAACGGATTTAAATATGTTTTTAGTACATTAATGGATCTTGAGAGACGAAATGTCATTGCTCCCTATGCAGGCCTCACGGAGCCATCGGATTTCAACAAAAATATCTCAATTTGCTTTCCGAAAATCTTAACGAAGGTCTTACGGGTGTGGAACGGCATGAGCGTGAGTAATAAATGACAGAATTTTCATTTTTGGGTGAACTAACCCTTTAAATTTCCTTAAATATGTCATTGCACTAGTTCTGAAAGTTGCTTTGATTATCTTGAGAGCCAAAGGCACATGAGAACTAACATATAGCTCTTCTATATAACTTCATATAAAATACTCTTTAAATGTTTCGGCCCATCCACACTGAGCCACCTCACCTGAAGACTGGAGATTGCCGAGGGTGGGGTCATCAGATTTTGCTCCAATAGGGGGTTAATAGGGGTGGTGCCTGGCAGATGAGTGGCACGCCAGTAGACCTCCAGATATTCAGCGAGGTGCTCACAGGCGTCCTCCAACTGGTTCTCGTCCAAAATGACATCAAACATCTCCTGATGGGGAGACAGGGTGGAGGAGAAGATGACATGCAGGGGATGGAATTAGAAGATATTATATAAAATATCTTATGATGGTGGTCAGGTGATGGGAGATGACGTTGAGCGACAGGTAGGATAATGGCTCTATGGAACAACATGCAACATGACTTTTGTCAGAATGTGGTTTGGAAAAGCAAGCGTTTGCATCACTAACTGTAGCAAGGCCAGTCTTAATAAGTTTAGTTTAGAACTAAGCAACATATGGGTTTTCTTTAAAAAGTTGAAGAGCAGTCAAACAAGTGAGAATGAAGAACAAACATTTAAAATTACACCAGTTCACTAACAATGTGAGACACAAATTTACCTTCATTTCCAAATTAATACACAATAAAAAGACATAATGTTGTCAGAAAGATGTGCCCTAAATCACATGCTCTCAAACTTTCAGTTCTCATACAATCCTAAGTCAGTCATTGACAGTTTTAGTGAAAACAAATCTAACTTCACTTTATTTAGAGCTGTGAGAGTTCGTCAGGTAATCAGGTCTATTTAAACAGAGGAAAAACAGCTAATTGATAGTGTAGATTTTGAATAGTTCATCCAAAAATGAAAATTCTGTCATCATTTTCTCACCCTTGAGTATTTCCAAAGAGTACTAGTTTCTCTTTTCAGTGCAATTGCAATAAATGGGTACTTTCAAGCTTCAAAAAGGAAGCAAAAGCACCACACAAGTCCTGCATAATGCTATACTTCAAGTTTTCTCAAACCAAACCATAGCTTTGTGTGAAAAGCATACAAAAGGTTGTTATTCACTGAAAATTATGACATCTGCCCTAGCTATCTTTGGTGAAATTTCGTGAGACAAATCATTCAGATCTGGTTTTGTAAGCCAGATCAACCAATTCATGACAAAGATCACTGAAAAAGATTTGTGAATCATAATTTTATGGGGCTTTATTGTCTTTCTTAAAAATCTATTAAACCCTATTCATTGTAATTGCCTGGAAAATATCTTCCATGTTCCAAAGAAGAAAGAAAATCATATGTATTATGAACAAAATTAGGGAGAGTAAATAATCATTTTTGGACAGCTGTTCTTTCTATACCCTTTTGGGTTTATATTCTAGACAAGTGCATTGCTGTACACCAGGGGTGTCCAATCCTGCTCCTGGAGAGTTTAACTCCATCATACCTGCCAAGAAGTTTCTAGTGTTCCTGAAGACATAAGTTGCATCCCAAAGGATACACTATGCACTTATACACTCTGTACTTATGCACTATGTACTCATCCATGTAGTGTATGAATGTTATAAAGTTATTTTGTCATTCAACATTGAAGTCTAATAGCCCCTCCCCCACATAATTAAAGCTGCGACAGTTGAGTCCATGAAGTGTCCAACATTCCACACTTCATTTATTTAGTGCATCTTTTGGGTATTTAAAGTTCACTTTTTTTTTGTTTTGAATTTTCTGTGTGAACGCACTACTCGCACCATGCGTACTTAAAAACTTCACAGAATAGCACATAAGTACGCGAATTGGGACGAACCAATAGGCTGTGTTCGAATCGCCCCCTATACCCTTAAAAAGGGCACTATTTGAGGGAACAGCCATTTGTAGTGGCGTTGAGTTATCGAGTGCACTCATTCAATCCCATAACGCACCGCAGTAATGAGTGTACAACTGATGCACATTCAACGGCTAGAGAATACCCATAATGCACTGTAAGGGTTGCGGCAAATTAATTCCCGTGTCTGACCAGAAGATTGAATCATCCATCCATCCATTTTCCAAACCGCTTGTCCAATGTGGGTACAGCGTAATTTCACATAGGTATAAATTCCTTTTTAATTGATTATTAAATTGTTTAATTCAAGTTTATACATGCTAGTTTCCATGACAGAGTTCAAGATAAATCTTTTCATTACTACTGGAGCTGCCAGTTTGCTAAGTTTCAAATGATTATTAAACCAAGCACAAACTGTGTAAAAGTGGCAGCCTTTCTGGCACATTCACCCTGCATCCCAATGTCCATACTATCCATCCTAAGTAGTATGTGAGATTAAAATAAGTGTGTCCCAAAGCATAGTATGTTGAAAAGAGTATGCCAAAAGTCCCCGGATGGTCTACTATTTCCGGTAGATTTTCGAAGTGTGGATCCGTGCACACTATAAAGGCTAATATTGCCCACAACCCATTTCGCGTTGGATGAGGATTCAGTTCAGAACTACAAACACGGGTAAAAAGTGTTAAAAAACTACAAAACATGGCGGATATGCGCGATCGGCGCTGAGAGGTTTGAGTGACAAATAATCAGTTCAACCTGATAGAAAATACTTATTTAACTTTTATAAAAGGTCCGATTGGCCATTAACTTTTAAATGCATCATTATGCATATGAAGAGAGTTCTCCACATGATGAAAGACCCATGACTGCAGATCAATGTGCTACTGCATTTCTCTCAGATGCGGTAGGAAATTAACTAAATGAAATGTGGAGGAAGATGATTGACAGGCCAGTTTACGGTGACAGGATGCGACAGAGACGCGATTGTATGACGTGATAGTATGTCCCAAAGCTTGCCTACTATTTTGCTACACCATCAAAAAGTACTTTTTGTTCACAAAAAGAGTACATACTTTTAGGGTGTAGTATAAGTAGGCGAATTGGGACGCAGCATCAGTGTCTGAATTCACTCACTAGGTTTCATTCACTCCTTCAAGTGAAATATATTAGTGGATTAATGTAGGGAATAGTGAATGAGGGTATAGGGGGGGATTTCAAACACAGCCCTTGATTAGCTGGTTCAAATGTGTTTAATTAGGGCTCAAGCTGAACTCTGCTAGAAAGTGGCCCTCAAGGAGCAGGACTGGACACCCCTGCTGTACATGCATTACTCATTTATGAGTTTACATCAAGTACCAGGACCCATCCCATAATGTACTATGGCAGCCTAGCTCTTTAAGACCTTTTCAAGTACCTTTTATATAGGAAATATTGTAAAAAGACAAAACTATCCAATTATATTTGTGAAATGGATCCTGACAACATTTACTAACACTAATGTTGAATCTACAATGTTCTTAACACCTTGTAACTGTTTACAGAGATGTGTGTGTGTGTGTCTGTGTGAACTTACAGGAGGACACTGAGCCAGTTTATCTGCTGCCATCATCTGAACATTGAGGTGTTTGCTCTGTGATTTACCCCTCGACTTTATCAACCGCTGCAGGACCTGCCAAAAGAGAGGAAGAATGAGAATCAAAGAAACTGTTTTATCTTTTAAAATGAATGATCTGTTTTTATGTCAACAGAGCTGAAGATATTTTTGACAATACGATCAGCTATTCCTTGAAACAGTGCACATGTGATCATGAGACTCACTTTTGGAGAGGTGACCTTGACATACACTATGATGGGAGCTAGCGAGGTTTTAGCTAGCTGTGCTGGATGGTTAATGGTGTCCGCATCCAGAACCACCAGTTGAAGGGTTTTGGCCAACTCAAATATTCTCTCGATCTCACTCTGTACCTCCGCTGGGTGCACAAACACACAAACAGCACCCACAAAACATGAAGCCAGAGAAAAAAAATGCTCGTTTTTATTTTTGAACAATTTTTCATACCTATTCTCACAATTTTGACAAGACCTTGTTAACCAGCTAGATAATGTAAACTTGGTAACATATTAAATTTAAACTTAAATTGAATTCGAAACTACAGTTTCCAGTGCATCAAATAAAAACAATTGTTTAAGTATGCAAGATGGGCAATTTGATGTTACGGCCTTCAGCAAATCTTATTGTTGAGCTGTTGATGGGTGTACAGTATAGCAAGTCTTAAGTGAGTTGATGTTCTCACCCAAACTGGTCCGTGTGTTAGACCTCTCCATGATAGGTCTCTTGTTGAGAACTGATCTCTTGGCCAAAGAAAGGTCAGCGGTCACCCGGGTTATAGAAATCCTGTCAGCATAACAATACTTCAGTCACTTAATGACATGAAAGAAAGATTGCAGATCACTGAATATCCTGTCTCCACCATAGTAATTGATTATGATTTGCCAATTCTATTTTATATAACTTATAGTTGGGTCTGTTCCTCGTACAAAGCTATCGTATGGATTTAGAAGACATGAAATATAATCACATTAATTGTATGAACTTCTTTTATAAATGTTTTTTGGAGCTTGTCAGATGCTGTCACCATTGATTTTCATTGTAAGTACATGAGTATAAACAATGATTATTCATACACATACACAAGTTTTTTTAATGTTTTTATAAAAGAAGTGTTTTATGTTTACCAAGATTACATTTATTTAAGAAAAAACAAAAACGTAAAAACAGTAATATTGTGAAATATTCCAAATATTCCTCAAGAAACCATTATTTTATTATTATCAACATTGAAAACTGTTAATATTTTTGTAAAAACCTGTGATATATTCAAAAGTCTTGGTTAAGTAAAATACTTAATAATAATAATAAGCAAAAGACCAATAAAAAGACATTTATAATGTTACAAAACATTTATATTTCAAATAAATGCTGTTGTTTTGAACTTACTTTTCATCAAAGAATCCTGAAAAAAATTATTCCACAAAAATATTAAGCAGCAAAAAAAGTTTTCCACATTGATAATAATAAGAACCATTAATAATAATTGAGTACCAAAAATAATTGATAGAAAATTGAGCATCAAATCATCATATCAGAATGATTTCTGATGGATCATGTGACACTTTAGACTGGAGTAATGATGCTGAAAATTCAGCTTTGATCACAGGAATAAATTAGATTTTAAAACATATTAAAATAAAAAATTAAGTTATTTTAAATTATAATAATACTTTACAATATTACTGTTTTAAATGTACTTTTATCAAATAAATGTAGCCTTGGTAAGCAAAAGAGACTTCTTTAAAAAAAAAAACATAAAAAAATCTTAATTATTCCAAACTTTTTACCGATAGTGCATATCTTATACATATACAATCGAGAAATGTGCCAAGATGTCTTTAAGAGCTCACCGTCCATCAAAGCGATGTTTGAGAAAGTCAAACAGAGCTTTCTGCATCATATCTGTCACCTGTCGACAGACACGACACATGAGACAACAGATTTCAAAGACGAATTCAGAGAGTTGTATGATGTCTTGCACTCACCTCATAGCCCTTCAGTGAAGGCCCAACCAGAACCACAGGCCTCATGGACGGCACCACATCATATGGAGGAATGTGTTCAGTCTAATTGAGAAAGACAAGAACGGCACTATCACACAGAACCACAGCATCAAGTAAAACCAGAACAAACCGGATTTAAAGCAGTATCCGTAATGTATCAGCACAGACTGGTAACAATGCTGGAATTGTTATGCATATATATTTTCTGAGATGCATAAAATGTTTTCAGATACTTTCCTACTGTTTACATTATCTAGAGTCCCCAAATCATCTATTTTTCATTCACTAAATAGAATTATTTCGGCAGACACTACTGTTTTAAACATTGATAACAATAATAAAAGTTTCTTGAGCATCAAATCATCATATCAGAATGATTTCTGAATGAGTAATGATGCTGAAAATTCAGCTTTGCATCACAGGAATAAATTACATTTTAAAATATATTCAAACAGAAAACAGCTATTTAAAATTGTAATAATATTTCACAATATTAGTGTATTTTTGATCAAATAAATATAGCCTTGGTGAGAATAAAACAGAACATTAAAAAATCTTATGAACTCCAAACTTTTGAACAGTAGCATAAGTGTATTTGTGGCCATTTTGTGTGTATTTTTGGCAGTGATACCAAAACGGGGGCTTCCTATAAATATCTCATTAAATCATTTGCTCAAATATGTTATATCCTGTCTGAGTCTGACCAATCGCAAGGAGAGATTATCATACGATATCTAACACATAGCCATATCAATACACCTACCTGCTTAAGCTTCTGTTTGGCTTTTGAAAATGAGAGAACACATCAGAATCAGCATTCAGAAAATAGTAGAAGAAGAATTGCTTAGATTTTTACTGTACTCTGAACTTTTACAGGTGTTATCCTACTGTATTTGACAGTGGAAGCTTAATCTGCGACAGAATGTGTCATGCATTATGTTAAGAAGAGGAGGAAAGAATAAGAACAAAAGCAAGGGAAGAATAAACTCACTGATCTTCAGCCCTACTGATAGTTTGCTCATTTGGGGCAGCATTCCCAGTCACACACTTCCCCTGCAAAGCAGCATGGCGCCCAGGCCCTGTCATACTCACTCTCACCTGCAGATGGCGGCGTGGATCTCCAACCTCCTGATACCATATCGCCCAGGCTTGAGGAGGAGTTACCACTTTTCCTGCGGAGAAAGAAAAACTTCATCAGCCTATGACACCACATGCCTTCACAGAGCTGGTAAGCTATCTGGACATTACCAGAATTGTCAGCTTTATTAAGACTAAATATCATCATAGTCATACTTTTGGCATCTGTAGTCTGTAATCTCAGTTTGTATAGCTAGTACACAGAATGCAAAAACAATACAGTAGGGGAACAATACCTGACATGCTGCATGTGCTGAGATTCTGAACTGTGCAATCAGAGGACAATTTGCTTTCCCATAGGGGAAAAAGGGGGCTCAATCATCAGATTTGGTGGGTGATTCGTTTTTACACAGTGTTAGGTGTGAGTAAATCTTAACCTAATACTAATATTAGATGTGCAACAAAAATTGTACCTTATTCAAATGATTAACCCTGTAAAGCCTGACACACTGTATAAAATAATAGTCAGAAAATTCTACTTTTATTCAGAGGCCCAAACTGAGCAAAAAATATGCGATTTTATGCAGTTGCTGATATTTATTTGGCCAAAAAAAAGTAGGATGAAATTATGATAGCTTGTGAAGTAAATCAATGTGATCTTTTTAACAGTATAGCAGATACTTAAATAAAATGCATATGAATATCAGTTACTCTGTATCTCCTAATAATACTTCTTATTAAGATGATATTTAAATGCTTAGTTTTATGATCAAAGCTCTGTAATTTTTATTGTGGGGGCAAAATATATAATGCAATGCAATACAGATTATTGAGAGATGAAAAAAAAAAAAAAAACATTAATCAAAAGCCAAATGTATCATATTTATTACTCACATTTTAAAAAGATTTTTATAAAAAAAAAAAAATTAAGCTATATTATCAAAATAGTCGAGTAAATCTAAGTTGCTTCAGTCCGGTAAATGTTCATCTTGAAATATTAATAACAATATGAAAAGTTATTCTTAAGACGTTCCCTTTAGTATAATTGTTTTTACAATTATACTAAAAGGCCTTTTACTTGGTAAGAGTATAAACTATCAATCAGACGGCATATTAGATTGTGTACAACAGGTTTTTAGTAAAGTTTTGATAATGTTGGTTATATAGATGCCTTAGAAATATGTGTATAAAAATATGATTCAGTATTCAAAATTTCTTAGTAAGAAATTTGACAACACTTTACAATAGTTGTTAAAATTACATTACAGTACAACGTAACATGAATTAACAATGAACACATTTACATGCACACCAAAACCCCAGAGTATTTCAAAATGTCAGCGAGAAATTTGCACAAACTCATTCTTCTCTCATATTTGAAGCTTCTACAAATATTTCTTAGGTCAAGAAAAAGTTGGAGTTTGCGATATATTTCTCCTCCCTTAGCGCGAAACACTCTCTGTGGCTGGATGTGCTTAAATCTGCCATATAAGGACACTCTTCTGTCACATATTACACATGCACACTTCAATAAACCAACAGAAAAGGAGGTTAAGTTATTTACATGCCGGGTGAAATTGGGGTAATGGGCAAAAATCTAGCTCTGTCAATCGGTTTATTCTTAAGCCGTTTATGACCTTACGTCAATAAAGGAAAATATCTCGGGTTACGAATGTAACCCTTGCTCCCTGAGAAGGGAACGAGACGCTGCATCGTATTACGACACTTTGGGGAATGCCTTCGGCATCCAATTCTTATTGGTGCTGCGTCATGACGTAACTAGTGATGTGGCATGTGACGGTGTACACAGAAGCTACAAAGGGACGCCGGCACACAATAGAGTCAGCTTCTGATAGGTTGAAGAAAGTTGCTCTCAGGCATGCAAAGGTGTGGCAAAGGGACGCAGTGTCCTGTTCCATTCTCAGGAAACAAGGGTTACAGTCGTAACCAGAGACGTTCCCTTTCGAGGGATCTCATGCTGCGTTGTATGACGACACTTTGTGGAACGCAATGCCCACTGTGCCATGCCAAGTAATGCCTGTCCTAGTGTGACACCGTCCAGGCAGAGCTTAGGGCGAGAGCACCTGTGTGCCTGGCGTAGAAGGAAGGTGCAGACTATAAAACCTCATAAACGTAAGCAGAGTGGCACATCCCGCCACATCACATATCTCCTGCAGGAAGACCCCAGAAAGCAGGGCTTTAGAAGACGCAATGCTTCTGGTAGAATGAGCCCTTGCGGCCAGAGGTGAAGGCATATCACACACCTGGTAGGCAAAAGAAATCACCTCAACAATCCAGTTGCTGATTGTTTGCTTGGAAGCCAGGGATCCCTTCCTGGGTGACCAAAAGCATACTAGTAATTGGTCTGAATTCCTCCAGTGAGAAGACCTCTGAACATATAACACTAAGGCCTGCACAGGGCAGAGTGAAGTCTTTCTTTTTCCGCCGACACATGCGGTAGAGGATTGAAGGCCTGAAGGATCCTAGACTGAGCCATGTTAGAAGGCACTTTAGGCACGTAGCCTGGTCTAGGATGCAGGATAGCTTCCACCCTCCCAGGAGCAAATTCCAAGCAGGGAGGGGAAATAGAAAGAGCTTGAAGGTCCCCAACTCTCTTGAGGGACGTAATGGCCAACAGAAAAGCTATCTTTAGCATGAGATACTTCTCAGACGCTGACTCAAGCGGTTCGAAGGGGGCCAGGAATAACCCCTCAAGAACCACAGCCAGATCCCAGGCTGGGACTCTGGTATGAGCCGCAGGCCTCATCCTCCACGCTCCACAGGTCCATCACTTAACGGAGCGTGGAGAGAAGCGATCTTGGAGGAACTCCAGCAAATAGGGCTCTAGAGTTGAGCATAGTCTCGACCACTCCGGCTTTGAGACCATCCTCTAGGTACTGAGCCACCTTAGGGGCCAGACCCACAGTTTCCACAACTCTGGTCGAGGGTGATATATTGTGCCCCCGGTCTGGGAAAGCAGGTCCCTCCTGAGGGGAATCTCGCACAGAGGGCCTGCCAGGAGTGATATAATACTCGGGCCGGCCAGAACAGGGCTACCGAGAGTTGACTGACCCTGTCCTGACATACCCTCTCTAGAACTCCCGGAGCAGAGCAATCAGGGAAAATGTGTACAGACGCAGCCTCGGGCACGTCTGTACCACTGCGTCAAGCCCCTGTGGGGCCAGAGGTGTGAGAGAGAACCACAGCGGACGAATACGAATATATCCACTTCCGCTGGGCCAAACCTCTCCTATATCGACTCCACCGTTTCGGGGTGGAGTCTCCATTCCCTGGGCCTCAGCCCCTGCCTCAACAGGATGTCTACTCCCAAATTCTGGTCCCTGGGGATATACATTGCTCTGAGAGACAACAGTTTCTCCTGGGGCCACAGGAGGATATGGTGCGCCAGTCTGCAAAGAGGGAGCGAACTAGAACATGGTGGCCCCTGAGGTCTGGGAGAAAACTCCCTGAATACAGCCAACATCTGTACCACAGATGTGCCATGAAAGATGACCAAAATGTTGGTCAAAATGCTGGTCCTTCAGATCTATCAAGACAAACCAGTCCTCGGACCTGATCTGACTCACGATAAATGGAATAGTCAACATCTTAAACCTGAATCTCCTCAGATAATGGTTCAGATACCACAGATCTATAATGGGATGCAACCCTGTAGTCTGTAATCTTTCTTTACAGTGCGAAGGACCTACTGAGATACATTCGGAATGCCATTTCATGCCTCCAAAAAAATCTACTAGGGGAATTATCCTCTCGAGGACAACCTCGGGTGCTTTGTTCATGTTTGTGCAGGGAAAAAACTAATTCGACACTGCAGCGTGTGTTCAATGGAAACCGATGTGTCCCGAAGTGTACTGGACCTTGTAACCCGGAGAGACAGGTCTGCAGCCCAGCGCAGCTCTTTAATTTCATCGGGCTCAACCCTCTCGCCCTCATCAAGGTCCCTTAACAGGTCAGCCTGGTAAGCCTGCATGATGGCAATAGTGTGCAGGCACCGCCATATATGCTTTTCCCACCAAAGCAGATGTAGTGCGGCAGGGTTTGGTGGGAAGCATCAGGCTTTGAGGGACGACACAGCGTCAGGTGAGTCTTCAATACGTGGCATCGTCCCATAACCTTTCATTCTAGAGGAGAACAGTCTTTTCCATGTTTTACACAACTTATTATGCAGAATGGTAAGAATGGAAAAGAATGGTAAGCCCCATTCTAGCTTATCCAGCTTACTTTTCTTTTGTGGTTCCTGCTTCTCACGGGGCCACTCGATATTCAACTTTGCCACAGCGCGAGCCACAAACTCCACGAGTTTCTCATAAGCGGGGGGATGAAGTGGCGTGAGAGCTGTCTGATGTGCATGAGACTGCTGCGGCACTTTCTCAGCCAGCTCTGACGCTCCCGATCCCGACGCGGAAGCCCACTCCATTTGCGATCCCCACAACATCAGATGCCACCTCGGCAGACTCGAGACCCAGGCCACAGGGACCGCAAGCCTGGCCGGCCTCATCGAACACAGCCAGGCGGGAGCGGAGCTCTCTGAGCGGCAGCAACTCACAGTGCACACAAGCAGCCCCCTCAAGAGCTGCCCGTGCATGCTCCACTGTGTGTACACACAGCTCGTTTATGTCCCCACCTGTGATGTATCTAGGGAAGCTTAAACTGCTTTTCACTTGCCGTTATATCTCTTTTTCTTGTTTTATATATATGCATTGTGTCACTGATACAATCACTCCTGTCTAAGGATGCACAAACACCAAATAAGACAGACAGTTTCACAAATAGTGCTTGCTGAAGAGCAGAAGCTGATGCTATTGTGTGCCGGCATCCCTTTGTAGCTTCCGTGTACGCCGTCACATGCCACGTCAGTAGTTACATCATGACACAGCACCAATCAGAACTGGACTAGTTTCACACATGCTTCAGACGCTTGCACGTCGAAGGCGTACCCCAAAGTGTCATCATATGACGCAGTGCGAGTTCCCTTGAAAGGTAATGGTTTAATGCATTTACATGACCACACGCTTTGTCAGATTATTAAACATAATCGGTTTAAGAATGTGCATGTAAACGCACTCAGTGACAAATACCTCTAAAGCATGTATTAATCTTATTTAATGTAAATTTCAACATTTACTATAACATAATTAAAATCAAAAGTTGTATTTGTTAGTATTATTTGAGATAACGTGAACTTACAATTAAAAGTTGTTTTACAACATTAATGTTAATGTTAACAACATTAACATTAACAAAAACTAACAAATGTATTGCAAGGTAATGTTAGTTAATGTGTAACTGATGTTAACTCATGGGGCCTTATTGTAAAGTGTTACCAGAAATTCATATAAAATGTATTTTAACTGTATTTTTGTCATGCATCCAAATGTAATCCAACTTTTTCATTGATACAACTTCTGAAATAGATATAGAATACAGTTGTGCACAATCTTGGCAGAGGGAGAAAGAGAGACCTCTGTTGTTTTTGCTCCTGTTTGAGTCTCATGGCCTCCAGTCGGAGGGGGCTGGGAATGAAGCTGATGTCTGCCCCCTCTTTCACCAGCCTTCCAATCCACCAGTCATTATTGTACTTCTGCAACACAAGGAAAAACACACTCAGCACTATTACGAAGAGCCATTATGGTATTATGGGCATTGTTAGCCAATAGAACTGACCAGCAGAATTTTCCACACATTTGTCTGCGTGTATTGTACGTGAATCTCACCTCTTTAATGTGCAGAAAGTCTTTGGCTTCAAAGTTTATGGCAGCACCCTGAACAGGACAGTCCTCATCTAGAGCCCCGCAATAATTCACATTCGTCTTCACTGCGAACGCTACAGGTTTGGACTGCCAGAGAAAGCAATGTTAATAATTACACAGCATAGTGTGTGTGTGTGTGTGTGTGTGTGTGTGTGAGGCTGCTTTTTAATGCTAAAAACATGCCATTTGTTAAACTCAGTAACTTTTCGAATGTATATAATCTAGATAAGAGGTTTTCAATCTTTACAGATTCAGGGACCCTCCACCCAAACTCTCAGTCAGCCCACGGCCCCGATATTAAAAAGCTAGATTATCTCAATACCTGCATTTTAACTATATAAACAATTGTCTAATATAAATAATGCATACAAGTAATTAAAATAATAAATAACATTACATTTTATAATCCTTACCAGGTGATTAGTTATGCACATTCGAATAGAAAGTAATTGAATAGAACTGTTACATTTTAATGAATTTATATGAATTTTACATAAAAGTGAACCATTGTTAGTATTTTTGTGTACAATGTTGGACAAAATGTTGTAAAAGGTCCCAATTTATATTAAGTCTTTAACTACTATGTACTAAAATTTTAAAATATCTGCATGTAATTACAGCTGTAATTAATTTCTGTACTTACATAATTGCACTGCTGACCTTTTCCTTACCTTTTAACCCACACTTACAACCACCCTTACCTACCCATACAACCAAACAAGTCCCTTACCTTACCCATATCCACCTCAATAGCAACACAAGTACAATACAACAACAACACAATAAGTATACATTGTACATAATTACTATTTTTGATGCAAGTACATGGTAAATACACCTAATATAAAGTGTTTACATTTGCATTTATTTAGTTCAGCAGACATTTGTCTGCAGCAATAAGTACTTCAACAAAAGCAAATATCAAGAAACAATGAAATGATCCTTTTAAAGTTTACAATATTGATCTACATGCTAAGTTACTTGAACCAATGTTGTTACTTAAACCAATTTTTATGGATGATGCCCTGTCCCAACAATTTTCAAAAGCTACATGCAGACGGACACTTTGTTGCTTCCTATTGTGCAAAGAAATAGTAAAAGGCCAAAACCTTGGCTCTCTCGAGCTGCAGCTGGGCCTGGCGTTCGGCTTCACGCCGATACGCCTCGCGGTCCTCCTCCGCTGACAGGTCGGAATCCGAAGGTCTGCTCGTGTACGAATCGGCTGAACCCTGCAGGACGGGAAATGGGGGAAACCAAGAATGTTTGGTATAATGGAGAAATGAAAAAGTACAATAAATAGCCCATAACGTGTAGTGTAAACATAGCTTAGCTAGTCATAACACTTTCATCAATCACCACAAACATACAGCTACAGTAAGACAGAATTCATGAAAAATAATACAATGTTGGCCTGTGATCCATTAAAACAAAACTCTTCTGGACTCTAGAAAATGGCTAAAAGTTTACGATGAAGAAGTGACAAAAGAAACGTGCAAATAGACTTTACAGTATAATGTCTTGAAACAATTAACAATAGGCCTATGTATATTGACAGTTAAACAGTATATAAGACATGCAAAGTTAAATGCACAGTATCTGTTCTACTTAATATGTGAAGCATATATTTGTCAAAAAAGCTCTTATGTGGTTCTTAAAAAAATGGAAATTAATGAGAGCCGCAGAGCTCAGAGCACACATAATAAAACACATAATACTTGCATAATCACAAAAGTCCTTTAAAATAAACCTTTATAAATAAACAGTTTACTTTTTAAAGTAAATACTATATTGTAGATTTATAAAGTGTCTGCTAAATTAATGAATGTATAGTAGATACTTTATTGAAATGTATATTTAATCGCTGTGTGAACACTTAAAGAGTGTGATTTACCATATTATACACTATAGCCAAAATGTAAGATTGTTAGAATTTTAGTGTGCATGTAGGAAAAATGTTGTTAAATGTTAAGATAAAATGTAACATTTAAAGATTGTAGAACAGTAGAAGTCACCATGAAATAATGGCGGGGCAACCACTAGCAAACCACAACCATCCAATCAATTCACAAAATCAAGTCCTACCCTACATTTGCAATAAGGTAAAGGCTATCTAACAATTGTCAATACATTACATATCAAATTACTTATAAAAAGTTAAAAGTTACTTTTCACTGATTTAAAGGTGGTACAGAGGATCTTTTCGTCGACTGATTTTTTTAAATGAGCGCATGCATAAGAACAACCCCCCTCCTTCACAGCTCATTTCGAGTGAACGCCTCCCAAAACTCGTGCACGAGTATTGGAACACGAGTGTTTACCACCGGCAATCACTGTGTTATTAAGCCGGGCACACATTTAACGACTAGCTAAAACATTCTAAGACTGTGCTCAACATACAGCAATTGTTTCCTGCTCCTGAAGCAGATTTATATACTTTCACATGGAATTTGAACACCGACTGTAATCGCAGACTGAACGCAACTGGCTCTGACTGGACGCGTTTGAGCGCGATCAGTCATAAGTATCAATTTACATTCATAATCGGCCTTACAATCGACTTAAAGCCGCGCACACACTTAGTGGATTCATTATGTCGGACTCACCGCAGGGAACTCATAATCTGCAGTTGTTACTCCTGTCTCCTGACAAAAACATTGCATGCGGCGCCTGTGGAGTGTGGAAAGTTACTGGAGCGCGCAGCCGCGCGTCTCTCACAAGGAACGTCATGGCAGTGATTGACAAGCCAGAGGGCCAATCGTTTACGCGATGATCGCGTAAACGATTGGCTGATGTTTTTAAGGCCCTACCTCGTGCACAGATGATGTATATTAATAATATTCCTTTCAGTGCACCTAATAAATAGTCTTTTATCAGTTAGTAAAGACAGTTTCAAGTAATATTGCAAAAATGTATAAAACAAAACATCCTATTTAGCACCTTTAATACTTCGTACACTCTTAGAAAGGATGTGATAAAAATGACACAACCTGTGTTAAATTTTTACACATTAATGAGAGAGTTCCAGGACCACTAGTGCTGTGTTAATTTTAACTCACTCACTGTGTGTTAATGAGTTTAACACAGTAAATGTGTCAGAAAGGTTCAAATCGGGCAGTCCTGAGCAATTGTGTTGCTGTAACTCATTTTAATTAAGTAAATTTAACAACTGTCAAAAAATCTTCTTTTACAGTGTACAATTAACCAACACCAGAGCTGAAATGCTTATGGTCAGTGAGTCATCAAATGCTGCTCCAATGGTCTGTACAGTCTTAATGGGCACAGCTGGCTATAAACTATCTAAAGAAACATATCTAACAGATTCCACAGGGGTAAAATGGAACCTGTACACTACAAATGTTGGTAATTCATTAAAAGCATTAAACACAACTGTGATCTGAGGCAAAATGATCCTCTTAGATTTCATCTGTACGGCCTCTAAGGTGACAGATTACTACAGCACTAGAGCTGTGAGCCCGAGGCAGTCGTGTAATGATTCGACTATAAATAATAAAACAAAAATCACACAAATGTGCCAATAACAGTGGAATTTGCATTTCAAAGCAATACCAACATCTTCCACAACCATGACAATAATGAGGTGAAAGGCAGTTCGTTCAATTCGTGCATCCAGACCAACAACAATCTTACAAAACTTACAAATCTTAAAAATCACCTCTCTCTGGCATTCAAAGTCATCATCTCTTTGCAAAATCATAACCAGGTAAATTCCACCTACCTTCTTCAGGACAATGGTTTAAGGTGTGTTTTGAACGCTATCTCATTCTTTCTGAGCTCAAGAGAGACTCCAGTACTCTCAAAGCATAGTCTTGTGGTTGGTGGCCCTTCCCTGGTCCACTCTGAAGAGCAAGAACGATCAACGCCAATCAAAAACAACACCAAGATCCAGCTCCCAAAACAGAGCAGTCATGACTGCCCTCAGAACCTCACAGCAGGGAGGGAGGAAGACGAAAGACAGAAAGAGAGCGAGAGAGAGAGAGGAACTCAGGAGACAAATGAAATGCAAGCGGGCGGTACAAGCTGTTAGAAGAAGAAAAAATGGAGGGAGGGTTGAAAATGAGCACCTCAGGACTAGCCGAGCTGCAGTGAGCACAATGCTTTGGGGGGGGAAATGACTCAATCTCACAGTGGTTGGGAATAAGAAAGCTTAACAAACGCCGTACTCTAAAAAATGCTGGGTCAAAAACCCAAGTTGGGTTGAAAATGGACAAACCCAGCGGTTGGGTTAAATGTTTGCCCCTTGTGCTGGGCAGTTTTATTTAACCCAACTATTGTTTAAAAATTAGGCTACTATGTATATGGCTGGCTTAAAATGAACCCAAAATAGGTTGGAAATTAAAAATCAGTTACTAGATGCAACAATAACAATCAAAAGGTGAACATTTATTAATAAGCAATTTAATAAATGTTTATTGTTTAATTATTATTAATTAAACATATTAATAAATGTTAATTTCCAACATACTTTGGGTTAATTTGAATCAAGCCATACAGTAATTTTTAAACAATAGTTTAAAAAAACAAGCATTTTTTAGATTGTGTAGTAGAATCATCACCACCAACAACTTTTTTCAGCTACACTGAAGACTTGCATCAGCATTTACTCTTTCCACCATGATTACATCATCATTTGAAACAACCATCTTTGACGTTTCAACGTTGTCAAAGGAAAACTTCCCAAAACTGTTGTTTAGAAAACTAATCTGTGATTCAAAATCTAATTTTATCTAAATTAACAGTAAATTTTTGCATTTAAGAAAGGAAAATTTAGAGAGAAAAAAAATAAATGAGAATCATATAAGTTTTATAATATTACATAAATACCATAATTAGGGCTGTCAATGTTAATGCATGTGATTAATCCATAATCCTCAACGAATTAAAATAATTTAACGCAAATGAATTACTGAAGCATGTGGTATTGCAACATTAATGTAATTTACATCACAGAAGTCTGGAGTTTATCACACAGTTTATTAGCAACTACAATGGCGCATGCAGCTGTAATGCACCTGGTAGGTGGAAATTTCTGTTCTAACCCTTTAACCTGAGCTCAGTAATATTCTGCGATTGTTTCTGAAAAGTGCGAGCCCTCACACATCACGCTGTGTGAAATACAGACTGAACAGATCATCAAAACATACCTCCGCTGTATGACCAGATGATACACAAACTACGTTTCTCGGCTGGATAAAGCAAACCAGCGTCTTGCTAGTAAAATTTTGATGGATAAGGATTGCAATTAAGGTAAAAAAGATTGCGGTGGTGTATAGGAGACGTACAGTAAGCATGCGCGAGTCTCTTATATTGATGTGCAAACAAACCATGTATGTACACTCTCGACGCACTGATCACACATTGTATTCATGCACAGACACATTTCAAAACATTCACGTTGTTTCCACACATTTAGGATAGTGTTTTGATTTGTCATGTTGCTGTGTTTAGTAATTCTGAATGGATCCGTGTACTGTAGTTACATGCATCATTTAGTCATTAGACTCCTTTTGGAGTCTCCAAGTGTCCCTATTTGGAAAGACAAAAAGCTTTCTGAAAATACAGTTTTTTGAGAATCACCTGGTTTACTTTTCTGGATAGTGGATAACAAATGATGACAAAATGAATGTGTTAAATAAGATAAATGGTGTATGCTTAATTTCACGATAAGTGTAGGATTAATTAAATTAAATTATTAATTTAATTAAAAGTGTTTCTCTATTGACAGCCCTAATTATAATATAATTAAAATATTTATAATTATATTCTGCAATATTTCTAGGTCACTAATCAAATAAGTCCATTTGTAATACTGACCATGTGGCTCTTGCTTGCCATTGAAGCACTGAAGATGGATCGTTATATTAATG
>RJVU01029436.1:1041788-1112742 GCA_003731715.1 Anabarilius grahami
TGTTATCCCCCCCAAAAAAAAGAAAAATGTAAAATATAAAAATTTACATTAGTATTTTCAGACTTTTGGACCCCACTGTACATAATAAATTGTAATGATAGCAAATACGATAAAAACTACATAAACTCGCTGAAATGAATTCATGCATAAATATTTAACTCAATTAATTTAAATGAATGCACATTTTACTCAATTATTTTATATTGTACATAAATATCTGTTTACTCAAAATTTACTATAAATATAAGAAAATGTGCAATATCCATTGGTCACTTCTGTTAATAAGCCAATCTGGCAGAGTTCTTGTTTAATGATGGCAATCTCAATATTGCCAAATATCTCAATTAATAAGCCAGACCAATATATAAAAACACACATGGCTCCATAATGCATCCCAGTGAAAATCAGTGCCATCTACCCAGTGTTCTCATATTTTGTTTTAACAATACCATATTGACGAGGAATGAGGTAAAGCACACGCACACACCCTTATCGACTATATTCACGACAGCACACAGAAGAAAAAAGGCAAGAAAGTGCAGACATTAGCATATTTAACTCTCTCCAGCTCTGAACAGAAGGCATGTTTTTGCAGATTCAGCTATTTTATAGTGAGCTGTGTGTCATCGCCACTTTCTCTGTGTAGCATTCATCCAACATTAGTAATTAATCTTCCTCATAACAAAAACATAATTGAGCATTTCGAGAACTACTGTGCTGTTCTCTTTTTGGCGAAGGATATTGATTTGATGGAGATATATTGGCTAGCGCACAGAAAACAACACAAAGAAAATGTGTAGGCTATTGTGTTTGTACATTTTAATCAAAGGTGTGCATTCAGTTCCAAAATTAAGCTACATTTTTGCATATTCTGTATGTCACTGATAGGTTGTTGTGGATGGTTGCCAGCACACTGATGTTGTTGCTAGGGTGTTCTGAGTGTTTTAGCACATTGCTAAGTGTCTGCTAGGACGTTAAGAGTTTTCTAGCGTGTCGTTATGCAGTTAGGTGGTTGCTTATTGGGTCATTTCTGGGCCATCTCCCTATATATGACTTACAATTATGTCTTCAAGTTTATTAAAGTGTGTTTATTTGTCTGGCCTTTTATCATGCAAAAAATTATGACTTATTTGCTAATGTAGAGAATCAGTGTTAGGGGTTTGTTCAAATAATCAAGAGAAATAATTATTTGCCACACAAAGCATGTGTGGGTTGTTCTCAATCACTTTCATATAACCAGGGCCTAAAACTAACACCTGCCACACCTTCCCATGGCGGTGACCTATGAAAATTTACCAGCCATAAATATTTTTTTTTACTGGCCATGAAAGTTATGCCACCAAAATTTGAGATACTAGTGAAAACTGTAATATTACTAATACTAATATACAATTTAAACACTATTAAAGACAAGTAAACAGTCAGTAATAAAATAAGCACAAATAATAAAAAAATTACTAGCAATAGCACAAATAAATAAAGTAGACCAAAGATAAAAATGAAATAAACAGTGCTTTTCAAGTAGGTTTTTCATGTAGATCTAACAGTAGTTTTCATGTACAGAAATTTAAATTTAAGTAAACAAATGTAAAATAACACTGCATAGTCTTCACTGTATAAATTAAACAGATTAATCCTCATTGAAGTTATAAAAGTTATTCAGTCAAAAGCAGGGAGTGATTTTTTCCCTTTGTTGTTTGATTAACATTAAAATGCCCCTATTATGCTTTTTCGAATATTACCTTTCATGTCTGTGAATGTAAACAATCTGCAAAGTTGTGAAGCTGAAAGTGCACGATAAATAACGTTATTGTCTCCCAAAACAAAGAATCGACTCTGAACCGCCTAAACAAGTCGTTAGGAATTCGAATCCCACTTCCGCGATGGCCGCCACACGTCACAAAGTAACACAATTGCCCAATGCCCGCTTATGGTCTTCATTGGCTGTCCGCGAACAAAGTCTACTTTGACCCACCCTCAAACTCTGCAGCTGGTTCGTATTGTGTACATGTCAAAAAGTATAACATTTTGACAATTGCTTCTCAAATCTCCATGAGGTCTGAATGGGATTTACAAAATGCCATTAAAGATAGGACAATAGCCACTTTATTTGGACCAATTTGCTCCTTACAGCCTGTAAGTATGATTAATTATTGATGTATATATTTTATACCGAGTGTTCAAAATACATAGTTTTGTGTTTTATATTGTGCTAGATCTCTGGCTAACTCACGTTATCACTGTCTTACTAAAATACTTCTGCAAATCAGCTGTGGCTCATTATTACCTAAAATTGTGTCCATTAATACAGATTGTCATTATTACTAAGTATAAGAGTAATGATAAAGGATGGAGCCAGATTTGTTTTACAAACTTTAATGTTACATCAGTCATTCACGTGCTTGGCTAACGTTAGCACTATTATTGATACAGTTAATGATGCAGTTCCCAAATGTGCACCGCAATAAATTAGAAATATACACATTGGTTTGTTGATGGACATACATTTGGTAATGCAGATGGTGACAAATTACAGTTGCAACATCTCATGATGAACGTCAAACTGAGTGGTGTATCACTGAGAAACATCCTGCTCAAGTCGTTCTTGTGATGGAGGTTCAGGTTGAATAATTGCTTCTTCCAATATTTCATCATCGGACTCGATTCAGATTGATAAGGTAAAATCGACGCCATCGTTACAGTGTGTACAATCGCTGAGCCCCAGAAGCCTCCGGAGCTGAATCAGTTATGGTAATGGGCATTTGTTTCCACACGTGGTTTAAGTGGTAGACCAATCACAACAGACTGGGCCGTCTGGCCAATCAGTTCAGAGCAGGCTTGCGGAAAGGAGGGATTTAGAGCATCGAACGAGTCGTTTGAGAATCATTGAAAAATGTGGTGATGTGCAATGTATATTATGAGAAAATTAAAGCGTTTTTTGAACTTTTACGCATGTAAACCTGTTACAGGAGATAGGGCTGCACAATTAATCGTATTTTAATCGCGATAACGATATCTGCTTCTCTCGATTGATTACAAATAATCATCACGATATTGCTCATTATTTATCCTGAAAACGTGTTTTTTATACTTTCTTCCCGGTGTTTGACTTAATCTGTGCAATCTGGCAACAGGCGGTCCCTCTAAATGCGGAAGAAGCGCTGATGATCTGAAAACAAACATGTGTTTCTTCATAAGCCACTTGTACTATTTGTGTGATTAAATCTGCAATGATCAAGCCTTCAGCGATGAATTTCAACAAATACAACACGGATCTCCACCTCACTGTTTGCAGAATAAATGCACTTTTGCAACCTAAGTGACAATTCAATCGGGAAAATGAACATAACTTGGAATTATTGGAAATAATATTAGGAGTTTCACCGTTTTATCTTTTGAAGATAACATTAAGCTTTTTCTTTATAACAGTTTTTATGGGATGAAAACACTTAACGTGTAATTAAACGAATTGCGTTCATATTCTGGGCTCATCTGCTTTGCTGTACATAGTATGGTTTATTAGTACTATGATTACTAAGATTAATATTTTTTAGTACATTAAGCCACGTTAAGCGTTTTTCATGTTAAGTATTTTAGAATGTCCCCAGCCAGGGACAGTTTTATATATCAAAGAGCATCGTTCTTTGCTTTAGGAATTTGCATGGCAACTAATGTGAATACAGATTACAGAGTGCTCAGCAAAACTATGTGTTTTGTATTGATTTACCATCTAACGAAATTATCATAGTTGGTTAAATGAAGTTGGTGTGCCACCTACAGGCCTTTTGGGTGAAGTGTAGGTTGGTAAAGAACGTGCAAAATGGCCATAACTACATTACCCTTTTTGATAGAATAATCGTGATTAATAATCGTGATTATAATTTTGAGCAAAATAATCGTGATTATCAGTTTAACCATTATTGTCCAGCCCTAATAGGAGAACCTTTAAAATGAAGCTCTAGCGCAAGTTCTGCCGGGAAGACTCAAATGTTACGTCACTTATTAATTCAGATTTAACCAATCATTATCTAACACTTGGAGTATAAAAGATTGGTACTTACACTTGTCTGAGTTTGCAGATGCTGACGCAAACTTTCACCTCCATCCTCCCCACCACCACCAGGATGGTCCCTGTCCATACTCCCCGGGGGTTGGCTACGCCCCTGCCTTCAGCTTCAGGCAGGAAACGCAAAGTCTGCAACCCTCAGGACGTGAGCTACGGACGGGGCCTACGCCAAAGATCATTAACCTTATATATTCTGCTTGCTGTTTGGTAATAAATATCAGTGTTACGTTATCTTGTCTCCCGAGTCTTTCTGGTAGAAATAGCATAATAGGAGCACTTAAAAAATGCAAACACAAGTAGGTTTATTAAGGCCAGAACACACCAAGCCAACGCCGACGAACTAGTGGCGATGAAAGCAGACTGCGGGGTTGGCTCACGTCGGCAGCGTCTGTGTCCAAAGTTGCCCTGACACACCAAACCAACGCTAAACAGCCGACGGCCAAGTAGCACGTCAGTTCTGCGCGTGCGTGAGATGAAACGCCTTTCCGAACCAGCAGGTGGCAGTAGCTGAACAGCCAATCAGAATGATCCGATGGCCCGACGGACCGACGAGCTCCGACGCCGATTCAACATTTCAAATCGGCCGGAAAAAAGCCGACGAGGACCAACTTCAGCCGACGGTGGAACACACTGAGAAAACTTAGTCGGCCGACGAAGAAAAACTGCCCGAGGGCCGACCGTCGGCTTGGTGTATTCCTGCCTTTAGGCTGCTGTCACTTTAAGACCTAATGCACAGATCCAATATTCTGATACATCCCTTTTTTCTCACGCTGTTTGAGACGCAGATTTCTGGGCACGTGCTTCAAATGTTAATAGCCTACTAAACTTCCAAACCCAGCACGCAAGTATTTTTGTTCTCTTTCGTATCTTCTTGCGCTTGAATATTTAAATTGGCATGCATGTGATGATGCAGCACTGGCCTGTCAAATGTCCGGAGCTTAGTTCAAGTTTGTTGATGTTCATGCTCTCATAACATTGCATTGTTAGAATTTAAAATGTTACCTACTAACTGGTGATTGACATTGTTTCATATACTCGCCAATGCCGATTTTTACTCGCATTTGCCGCATGTTAATTTTAGGCCCTGCATATAAATGTTCATTATTGCATCCTCATTATACTCGTCTGCTACCATTATGACATCATTGTTTTGGAAATAAATGGAACTTGATTTGCTTCCCCAACAAAAGCCCACATCCACACCCTCTTTTTCCTCCCGTGTCCAAAGCCCCAACTCAGCTGTGTGCAGATGTTTACCCCCACCCCCTTTCTTAGCGAGGCTCTGGTGGCAGATGAAGTTGGTTCACACCCACTCACGCTTTCACTGCAACACCAAATATAGCACACAATCCCCCCTCCCACCCCCCGCCTTCTCCTTTCCCCTTACAGCACATAGATCATCTCCCTCTCCGTGTGTAATCTCCATAGATTCACTGCATCATGGATATCATTTATCCATCGGACACATTCATATTTTAACATCAACATACGCCCGGGGTTCTCAAACAATACCACCTCGTTGTGAAGCAGGTGGAAATAAAAGGGAATAACAAGACCTAGATAAGACATAATACTGTAAAGATAAGCAAATGCCTCCTGCTGTGTGTAAAACCACATTGCCGTGGGTGGATTGATAAAGGTGGTGGCTGGAATCAATGTAGTTGATACAGGAGAAAATGAATGGAAGTTCTGTGCTGGTGGAAGACGTTCTTCTGGTTGGTGAGGCCATGGTGATGCTTCCTCCTATATTTGAAACTCAGCCCTGATTCTGTCAGCTCCAAATAACAGCCTCAAACAAAGCGAGCAGTACACATGGGAGGGAGGAGAGGAAGACAGGGAAAAAGAGAGAGAGAGAGAGAGAGACAGGTATAGGAAGAGAGACAGAGACCAACGTGACCAAAAGTCCCATGAAAAAAGGACGTCTCTTGAGATGCTCACATTCAACCCAAACAACAACTGTCTCTTAAATGCAAATTAGGCTGAGTAATATTTTCCATCTCAATGTCTTACTTTGAATTAAACGTTCAATGTTAAAATGGTTGTAAAACAATTCACTTCACTGGATGGTGTTAGATTTATGCTTAAAGCAAACAAACTAAAAATTCTAAAAGGGTAAAAATAAGAAACATTCAACATATATTAAAGATATAAAAGCCTGTTCACACCAAGAACAATAACTATAATGATATTAGCATCCACATCAATACACATTAACCACAGGCGGAGGGTGAACCAACTCTAGGGTAAGGCTAAGGAGATGCACGCAGAACAAAACCCGCCCAATTGCTACTCAAAACTAGCCCAAAATTAGCCAATCGCATTCTGAGGGGTAAAACCCGCATTTTTGGCAGGGTTGCCTGGTAAAATTCGCATTCCAGGGGCTAAATTATCATGTTATTTGAGGTCGCTTCAACCTGTGGACATGAAAAACAACCCACGGCAACAGTCTTAAAGTAGCCCAATTCTGCAGGAAAACCGCAGACTTGGCAACTCTGGCTGCACGTCCTCTTTAAAAACTAATTTAAATACAATTTCATGAAACAGTTTCAAGTTACATTTCACCTAGCAACAACCTACACATCCCAGCATAAACGCTCCCGATAAATGATTTGTCATTAAAGCGTCTACGTTCATAAACCACTATATTTTGAACAGAAAAGCAAGCATAATGTATGCGTGATTTGGCATGGCAGCCAATTCTAAAAAAAATACATTAAATATCACCTCCCCTTTATAATTACTAAAAAGCTGTCACTCATCTCAATTCATCACAATCTCACAAAGTTCTGCTATAATAAATGAAGCTGGCTGCACAATGAATCTCTTATTTAGCTTACATAATGGCTCCACTTTGTTATAAGTTAATTTATAACGAGAGAATTTGCGAGAGTGCAGAACTCAGTACTGGACAAACACGCTGGTGTTTTGAGCAGTGAGTGGATTCTAATTTAAACACATCTGATTGGCCGTTGCATTCAAAAAATTAACAGATATGTTTGTGATTGGATTGCAAAAACATGTAAATAGAAACATATCATTCCTCTGTGTTGTTACTGTTATAGTTATGGACTCCCTTTTCTCATAGAATAAGATTATTAAAACTTTATAGTTATTGTTATAGTTACTGTTCTTGGTGTGAACCTCCCTTAAGTATTCAAAATATTATATAATCAAGTAAATTTATCTTGTTTTGAGAATATATATTTTTTGACTAGACAAAAGATGAATATACTGATTATAAAAATTATTTTTGCAGTGTTTTCCAATTGAGGACATCCCTGAATGTCCCCAAAGAGATGTTTTATTTTATTTAGCTCACTTCTGGGAATACATTTGTCCCCAAACTATGACTAAACACACAGACACACACACACACACACCATCTGTAGGCAGCTCTGCAGTAGAGATGTAACATAACAGGCCGAGTAAGAGCGAATGATCTTGATACCATCACCACAGCTCACTGCAGTAATTATCACATACATTACACTGATTTTGATGTTTGCTAAGGCAGCATCACTTTAAATATCACATACTATATATTAGTTATAATAATATGATTTGAACAAAACCCTAGTCATAAGTATTATATTTCAGGACTTAATGTCACCATGACATCACAACTATCACAACTTCTGTTTAAAGCTGCAGTCCGTAACTTTTTTTGGTTAAAAATGATCCAAAATCAATTTTTGAGCAAGTACATATCCAGCCAGTGTTCAAAACTATCTCCTTATCTTAGCTCGATTCACAACGGTGAGCTTGTAATAATGTTAATAACAGCGACCTGGTGGATTTCCGCGGGAAATTCGAGCATGCAGCAGTTCGTCTGTGCGTCATTACGTCACGTCTGTAAACAGAAAGAAGGAGTCCAGGCTAGTCGGCTTTATCATGTGAGGATGCTGCTTGTAGCGGATTATTTATAGCCTGTTCTCACAGCAGCTGAAATAATTAAACGTATCATTTTGATGGCGGATTGTAATCCAGAAAGATCCAAATGACAATCATCAGTGACGACTGGAGATTCAGCAGTAGTCAAAAGCAAAAGACTTCAGACTTTGGAGTAGCTACAGAAATTGAAATCTGTAACACTAATACACACTAAATACACAGTCATGCAATGCTGATGTTGTTAACATGAACAATTTGAGAACAAATATAACAATAATAATAATTTGCATGGTTTGACGTGATCTGAGCTAAGCGATCGTTAGATTTAATCACCATTGGTAGCGCGATTTATTGTAGGCCTGATGCTTTTTTTCTCAGTTGGTCAGAACAAAAGTGGCAGATTTGTCACTTACTTGTTCAGATGATATTTTCCAGTAAAAAATTCTTATTTTGGTCATACTTCCAAGACGTAGAATCTGCGATTCTGAAGTACAATATCCACACCAGTGTGGTGACTGACAGCAAACATTAGATTCATCCACTGAGGAGTCGTGCCGAGGCACAACGCATGTAACGATAACAATTCCGCATATGACTGCAATTGCAGGTTTCAAACAGAGATGGCGACAAAGAGGAAAAATGACGGACTGCAGCTTTAAAGTGACTTTAACTTGCCCATCACTGCTATGGGTATGATACTTCAAATCATGTGGTTTGTTGTCTGAATACTGTTGAAAACCTCATTTGTTTGACTTTATTTAGTTAGCAATATATGTAAATATATAAATAAACATGGTTAAAAACTGAATTAAACTAAATTTAAAAACAAAATACAAATGAAGCCTAATTAACTAATTACATTTGCCATAAATTTAAGAATAATAAATAATAATTATGATTTACTTCAATTTTAAAGACCCAGTGGAATCAAAATGAAAGTTTTGCTGGTTTGAAAATGTTTGGAATGTTACAATTTTGTAATGGAGGAAAATTATGCGGTAACAGGGTAATATGCGACATGTGGGACAAGGATATTATATTGCATGGAACCGATCTTACTGATGTAGATACCACAAAGTGATGATCTCCTGATCACCTTGTAACACGTGAACTGCATGCTGCTGACATTTGCCTCATTTAGAGGTCTTTAGAATGTCTTTGGAAAGACAACCATTCCCACTATAAAAAGGCTCTAAAAGCCACCAGGGCCGAGCATCTCCACAAACTCATAGAAAATAACCAAAACAATCCAAGGCTTTTATTTAGTACAGTGGCTAGATAAACAGATGTCACCTGAACTGAATACTCTAACAGTTTAGTAGTAATGACTTCATGAATTTCTTCACTGAAAAAATCAAAAGCATCAGAAATACAATATGCAATCTTTGACAGCGTTTTATAATTCAGCCTCAATTATCGCCCCTAAAGAACAATTGCAGTGCTTTACAACTATAGTACAGGAAGAGCTAAATAAACTTATTGCATCTAAACCAACAACATGTTTATTAGATCCATAATCCACTAAACTAGAGCTAATATTGAGAAGAGCCCCTTCTCAATATTAACTCCTCTCTATCTCTTGGTCATGTCCCAAGACCCTTCAAGCTGGCAGTTATTAAAGGGATAGTTCACCCAAAAATGAAAATTATCCCATGATTTACTCACCCTTAAGCCATGTGTATATCTTCTTTCTGACAAACCCAATCAGAGTTATATTAAAAAATATCCTGGCCCTTCCAAGCTTTATAATGGTTGTGAATGGGGTGCTGTATTTGGAAGCCCAAAAAAGTGCATCCATCCATCATAAAAGTAATCCATACAGCTCCAGGGGGTTAGTAAAGGCCTTCTGAAGCAAAGCAATGGGTTTTTTGCTTCAGAAGGAAAATATCCATATTTAAAACTTTATAAAAATATATGATTTAGCTTCCGGCAAATGGCCGTACGCATCGAGTTATGGTGGAAGACTATAGATCATGACAAACTTTTAGACTGATTACAAAATTACATTGGTATTCAGGAACAGGCATTAAGGTGGTTTAGATCATACCTTTCTGACGTTACCATATTGTTTTTTTAAAAGGGGAATTATCCAAGTTAATTATGTAGCACTTTATGTAAATTATGGAGTGCTTTTAGGCCCTCAGCTATTTTCAATATATATGCTGCCCCTTGGTAATATAATTAGAAAACATGGAATTAGTTTCTACTGTTATGCAGAAGATACTCAGTTTTATATTTTATCACGTCCAGATGAAATCTCTAAATTATCCAAGTTGACAGGTGTGTTAAAGATACAAAATATTGTATGACCAGTAATTTTCATTTATTAAATTTGGATAAGACTAAGGTATTACTTACTGGACCAAAAAAGTGTACACAGAATACAATTTGCATCTAGAAGGATGTACTGTACTTCATCGTCGACAGTTAAAGACCTAGGTGTTATATTAGACCCCAGGCCTAATAGTTTTTTGGCTCCTAAACTCTGGAATAGCCTTCCTGATAATGTTCGGGCTCAGACCCACTCAGTTTAAATCTAGATTAAAGACTTATCTCTTTAGGCCAAGCATTCACAAAATGCATCTCATAACCTTGTACTCCATTTATATCAGATCAAAAGCACATGACTATCTATTGCTTGAAATGTTAAGAATTATTTTTTATTTGCTTTTCTGTTTCTACCTCAGGATGCCCATCCTAAGGTAACTAGAGATTACACCAGTTCCAGTTTGGATCCAGCCTCTTACGAAGATTTCAGATGATCCAACACCTGTGAAGAGATGATGCCAACCCCCTGCAAGGACTGCAAGGACAGATGACACCAACTCTGAATCAACATACACAACTGATAATTTTCTATTTACATTTACATTTTCTGTAAGGTGCTTTAAATATGGATTGTGAAAAGCGCTTTACAAATAAATGTGAATTGATTGTGAATTAAATATAATACAATGAATATCAATTTGATTCCCAATGTTGGATACAGTTGAGAAGTTTGAGGTGGGACAAGCGAAAGGTCACCATTTTAAATGGACAATTGAAGTTATTAAACTAGACACTTTTTCATGCTAAGTAAATTGTGTGTTGGATAATTTTTTAAGTTCTTCTCACAACAAAACAACATGGAAGTTATTCCTCTAATGCTTTAAAAAAGTAAAAGCACATCGAAGTGTACTGTATTCATGGAATGTGCCAACAACAAAAACATAAGATGACAAAGAGCATTTGAGTTCTTGGGGACCGCAAACATGTAGGGCAATAGAAAAATGCATGGGACAAACTCTTGGTTTAGTAAGGAGAGGAGGAGGCAGACATAGGAATGAAGCACCCATATATCTACACATTACCGTCCTTGTGTTTATGGCCTGTGCGTGGCACAAGCGGGAAAAGTGCTCCTGCTAAGTGATCCTTAATGATGTTATGGCCGTTTGTGAACTGTCAGAGCGACCATTTCCCATCCATTATTAATGCGATGGATTTCACCACTGCTCTCAGTGCTACACACCCAATATCTGAGCTTTCCTTAACATTTCATGATTCCATGTGGAAAACAGAAAAAAAAAAAACACCACCATCATCAGTATTTTCTCTCAAAAGTGAGCAGGAGATGTTTGTGTTCAGGAGATGCTTTGTGTCTGTCTGATATAAAGATGTTCTACAGTCTAAATTTAGCCTATTCCCGTCTGATTATTAGTCAGCAGAATTCAGATCTGGACAGATACAGGCTTAGTCCAAACTTTACACTACCCAAGCTTTGGTTTCGTAGAGAAAATAAAACTTGTTGACTAGATAGCAGGTTACTTTTTTTAAACATAAATTCAAATGATATTTAAATGATATTATGTTATTGTCATTCTTTTATTGTAACTTCCAAAAAAGTGAAGGCACACTGTGCAAAAATAAATCCACATCAGATCTTTTCGTCAGTCGAAAAGAAATTAAGGTTTTTGATGAAAGCATTCCAGGATTATTCTCCTTATAGTGGACTTCAATGGCTACCAATAGGTTGAAGGTCCAAATTATGGTTTCAGTGCAGCTTCAAAGGGCTTTAAACGATACCAGATGAGGAATAAGGGTCTTATCTAGCGAAACGATCGGTCATTTTCGAAAAAAATACAACCGTTTATGCTTTATAAACAAAATATCGCCTTGAACGTACTTTCCGCTTCCGCATTCTTCATAACGCTTACGCTGAATGTCCTACTATACGATATTTTGTTTATAAAGCATAAACGGTTGTATTTTTTTCGAAAATGACCGATCGTTTCGCTAGATAAGACCCTTATTCCTCATCTGGTATCGTTTAAAGCCCTTTGAAGCTGCACTGAAACNCTGTAATTTGGACCTTCAATCTGTTGGTAGCCATTGAAGTCCACTATAAGGAGAATAATCCTGGAATGTTTTCATCAAAAACCTTCATTTCTTTTCGACTGACGAAAGAAAGACATGAACGTCTTGGATGACATGGGGGTGAGTAAATTTATCAAGAAAAGTGTATTTAAAAGTGGACTAATCCTTTAAGTACATTTTTCAAGTATCTTCAATTTACTCCACTCTATTTCATAAAAACATGCCGTTCCTCATTATTTTGAACTAAGAGACGCAATTAGCGGTGTCCATTTTGTGAACAAACTGATTCTTTTCAGTTAACCTGTTCGGTTCGCAAATCACACTCGTAAATTGGACCAATGTGATTGCATCTGTTTTCGAGTCAACAACTCACGGATTCAAATGATCCAGTCTGGGGTGCGTTTCGTTAGCCAAATGACAGCAATTTCCGTCGTTACTAACGAGTTGGTGTTTCCCGAAACCATAGTTCAAACGAACATTAGCAAACAAACATTCGCAAACTTGTGTGGTTGGAACGACAGCATTGGAAGCATAGTTTCTTGTTTTTATGACGTGGACTTAATAAATCGCTATCTTGAGCAAAATAAGCAAGCTGACAATATTTTTTTCTCGAATATATACAAATGTCATTTACATATTTTAGTTTTTCAAGAGATTTTAAGCACCGTTTTTGAAGAGTGCGCATGTGTGATCTACTCTGTAAAAACGAGCCTATGATTGGATCTGGAAATAGAGCAAAATAACAGAGAAAAATGAGAATTATGCTGCGTTCCAGGCAGGTTTTTGAGCCCGTAAGTCACGACTTCAAATCACGACTCACGACTTTGTAGCGTTCCAGGCAAATCAAGCCAAACTGCCTGAGTGTAAACAAACCAGCATGGCGGACCGTACGGGGCTTATGCTCATTTACAATTATTTATATTGCCAAAGGTGCTTACTCCTCGCTTATTTGAGGGAAACGGAGGAGGAATAATGGCGCATAAGGCAAAAGAAGCTGTTATACCTTTTATTTTACGTTATTTTACCGTGCACTTGCATAAACACCGCATCCGTAGGGGCTGCCATTGTTGTTTCGCGGGCTTTGTGACGTCAGAACCCGTAACTGGGAGTACATCGATCTAGTACGAGTTCAAGGGTGGGAAGTCACGGGTTTGACTGCCGTTCCAGTGCACTTTCACGGGTAGAGGGTTGGAAAAACACGGGTTACGGGTTGCCTGGAACGCCAAATCCAAATGCCAAATCCGTACTTTATAGCAAAATATCTAGCATTAATTCAATCTCAAATGGATTCATTTAAAGAAGTTACTACTCCACCACCTGCGTTACATCATTAACCAACATAGCTGAACGAGAGGTTTGTGACAATACAGTTTCTGGAAACAGTCGTGACTAGCTAGTTGATTTGTTCAACGATGCATCGTACTATGGTAGTGAAGCAGCGAGTTACGTCATTGTACGGGAAATGCACCCCAGAGCGAGTCTCCAGTTAATTCACCGAATTCACAAGTCTGACTCAAAACGAGCCAAGAACAGGAGATCCTTACTAATGCCGAATTTTAGGATTTATTGTAAATGTAAATATATTTAGGTCATGACTGCAAGCTGTTTGTGAACTAAATCTGCTGTAAAAGAGTGAGCTGTTTAAGTATGAAATGCTTGAATGTGAATATGTCCATATTTGTGTAGCCTATTACCATCTGAACGGGGTAGGTTTTAGGTAAAAACTAAACATAACATTAAAACAACGCAAATCAATGCTCATGCATCTTTTGGTAATAAAAATAATACGCCTGAATAATCTTCCTTAATCAATGTGAAAATATGAAAATGGTCTCCCTCCTTTAGTGGACTTAGATATCCAAGGTATACCAAAAGTCGAGAGTTTTGTGACCTTAAAGAGCATGATGGATTGTGGATCAGTTAAAATACACAGAAGCTGAACCATTTAGGCCAATGGTCTCAAACTCAGTTCCTGGAGGGCCACTGTCCTGCAGATTTTAGCTCCAACCCTAATTAAACACACCTGATCCAGCTAATCAAGGTCTTCAAGATTACGAGAAACTTCCAGGCAGGTGTTTTGGAGCTGGTTGGAGCTAAACCGGGTGTGCCTCACACGTACTGAAAAGTGAAGCTGCGGGCTCTTTGATCGCCCCCTGGAGGCTGGATGCAGTACATGTCATAAACCCCGCCCTCTCAATGCAGACGAATGAGACTTCAGTGAAAAATTAAAAATAAATTATGCTTCAAATAAAATTTTCCGAAAGATGGTTTTGTTCATTTGAGGTAGTTGTTATCAAGCTGATTTATATTCAATTGTTCGTTTTTGTGATAAGTTTGATTTTAGCTAGCAGTTTGGTGCTATAGAAACGGGGCGTGTCGTCCTGATTCACAGTTGATTGACAGCTGCTCTAAGGACTGTCGGTGCTTCGAGGGGGAGATTGAAGATATATAACTAACTATTAATTTTCAATTTCTGTGATATTTCACACAGACAAAATGAGTTGTTCAGCAGTAAACTGTAACTGACCTACAGGATCTGACAATTCACTGAACTTTTCTCGGTAATGTTAAATGTGGGCTTTATAAGCCAATTAATAAATGTTATTAGTTAAGATATCACGCCTAGCGTTCAATATGACGGGAAAAAGCAGGTGATCGTTATCTGGCAGTTACTAATTATTTTTATGGGTCTAAAATAATAATTAGCAGGATAAAACTAATAATAGCCTACTCTAATAAATTATAGAGCACTGCCTACAGCAATCGATCCCCTGTAACGTTAGATTAACCCTTTATTTAAAATGGCCCTTTATTTAAAGTTTCTAGTGGCATATTATATTGAGTTTATCTACTGAATTTGCTGTTTCAAAAATATTATTGCTCTAGAAACAGAATAGCCTATTATTTTATAGGTAGATTTTTAAATTGTGTATAATTTATATAGCCTATTTAAAATACATCAACGATGACGCAGTCGTCTGGGCGGAAGTTTGATACCGCGACTCCGCCTCCGGGCTCCACTGACGATTCCTTCTGCGCATGCCCAGGCTCCAAACTTCTTTTTTTTTTGACGTTTTTGCGTAACGTGTCCGCGCCCATCGGCGTCCGTTTTGGCTTCAGTTCAATACAATGGAAGGAAGCGGCGTCGCGTCGTCCATCTTTTTTTACAGTCTATGAGCTAAACTCAAACTCAATATTTTTGGCAACAGAAGTGAATTTTCTCAATTCAATCACCACTGGCAGATGTGGCAAAAATGTACTTTTAGACCAACTTATGCTCTGGATAAAGGATCCTAAAAGAGAAAAAATGACTCAACCTAAGAAATATGAATATATACTTTGAATGAATGAATGAATATATCTAGTCAAACTGGAAACGACTGAACATGAAGCCTTTAATATGAAAACTAAATTGCATGATTCTTCATGTCAGCACAGAAATTAAAATCACAAGAAGCACACTTTAAAAGAAGACTGCTCAATATTATCAATAACAAATCAACTTTTACATTATTAAGTTAACAGTGAATAGTGAGACAGTAATTAATAGTATTTGACAAGTCTGTCCTTCAAATATGAAACCTGATGACTGATCACCCGATGAAGAAAAGAAAAGAAAAGAAAAAAAAGGGAAAATTTACCAACATCAACTTGACTGGTAGATGTTGGACGTGTTGTTTATTCATGTCTTTCTATCAGCAGCTCACACATATGTGCTGTTTCACTGTACGTACAGACTCAGTCTGTTTCTCTGACCTTCATCACCATCTCACATCACAGATCCCGCCCCCTCATTCATGCTAATGACATCACATCATCAGCCTTCTCATGTGTGTATGTGTTTTGTGTCCAGTCTACTAGACTCATCCATCTATTCTGAATCAAGCCATGATCATGCATCAACTATAAATAAAAAAACGTATAATATTGCAAATATTAACTAGTTTTTTTCTTCAAAATATAAATAACATGTAAGTGGTCCTTGTGAAAAAGAAGTGCACTTAATTGCATTGAATGTGCACTTATAATGTATATTTAAAAAAACATACTTGCAGATAATATAGCATTATTTAAATAAAAGGCCACTTAATAGAGTATACACTTTCATTTCTGCACTTTTAAAAAGTGAACTTTGTAATAATGTAAATTAAAAGTCTTACTTTAAAGTGCATTTTGTTTTAAAAAGTACATGATTATAATTTTAACTATAGTGTGTCTGTGCGTCTCTCACGGCAGCAGAGTTTCTACTAATAGCGAAACTATCATTTTTATTTATCTACCTCAAGAACGGCACAGTTATTACCTCGCTGGTGAGAAATGTCATGTAGCTTTTAAGTTGCTGAACTATTTTACTGATTAATTCGTCAGAGCAGGGCGGACAACATGTTTTTGTGCGAGATGGGTGTGTGTCTGTACTATACAGTAGGTGCGTATGTTGGAAAGAGAGAGGGAGCGCGAGAGAGTATGCGCTTTCAGGACACAAAAAATTGTCAAAAACCATGACAATAATTTGTTGTTTTCATCCTATATTTATTTGCTTGGTCGGTGTCATTGTGGGTTTTGTTTCTTTTGTGGTTGTATAGGCTGTAGGACCTTTTGAAATAACTGAAATCATTTGGTGAAGTGAAATGGAATTGTAATGTGGTCAAGACCTGCTAGAACTACTTTAGCCGTGCGCTTCCCTGAAAATAATTGCACACCTTAGAACATTGGTCAACCAATAAGATTTGAGCATTCAACGGCCCCCGTAGTATAACATATTAAATATATTAACTAAATTGCAACGTCATCATTACAAACGTGTAATTCATGACATAAAAATTTTAATGGAAAGGCATTCAAGTATATTTTAGTTTACCATAAATGCTTGTCAGTACATTTCAAAGACAATAGAAGTAATTAAATTACATAAAGGTGTACTTGGGCCCTAAAGTTCAGCTAATTGAATTTAATGCAAATTTGAACTATATACATTTTCATTTAATTTCAATCAACGAGCAATGAAGTGTCCGAAAACATTACATTCAGTATGAACTTAAGTATATTCCTTTAAAGTTTAGTATTTCCGTAGGCTACTCTTTTAAAAAGTCTGCTAAAGTGTAGGCTATGAAACTTGGTGCTTAATACAAACTGCACTGTTTGTGCTACGTGAATAGAGATCGACCGATATATCGATTTACCGATATTTTCCCCGATATTTAAGCATTTGACCATAATCGGATATTGGTTTTGTAATATCGGATTTAACGATAAACGGCGCCATCTTGTGGGTGTTTTGAGAATTGCACGCAGGATCACAATTGAGGGGAGACGAGACAACGGCGTGCACAGTAAAGTATACTCACCTGCTTTGCTGTAATTAGTAAACTTTATTTAACATAACAGACATTAATGCACAAATTAGATGTGTTACATAAATGCCTGAAATGTAGCTAGTTTATGCAGCTTGACTCTAAGAAATAGAGACGAGGTCACGGAGTCACGTAAGATAATCCGTCAAGTCCTGTCCCAAAAAAGATGTTACTTTGCATGAGTTAAATAATACAGCCATGAATGTTGGAAATAAAAGCGCTGGATTTAATTCTCTCTCTGTTGTCTATGCTTATCATTAGTCTCGTGAAGTCGTCTGNTTAATACAAACTGCACTGTTTGTGCTACGTGAATAGAGATCGACCGATATATCGATTTACCGATATTTTCCCCGATATTTAAGCATTTGACCATAATCGGATATTGGTTTTGTAATATCGGATTTAACGATAAACGGCGCCATCTTGTGGGTGTTTTGAGAATTGCACGCAGGATCACAATTGAGGGGAGACGAGACAACGGCGTGCACAGTAAAGTATACTCACCTGCTTTGCTGTAATTAGTAAACTTTATTTAACATAACAGACATTAATGCACAAATTAGATGTGTTAAATAAATGCCTGAAATGTAGCTAGTTTATGCAGCTTGACTCTAAGAAATAGAGACGAGGTCACGGAGTCACGTAAGATAATCCGTCAAGTCCTGTCCCAATAAAGATGTTACTTTGCATGAGTTAAATAATACAGCCATGAATGTTGGAAATAAAAGCGCTGGATTTAATTCTCTCTCTGTTGTCTATGCTCATCATTAGTCTCGTGAAGTCGTCTGCATTTTGCTGTTCACTCAGCGGGTTGATGCTCAGGAAATGCTCCACGGTCACCGCATGTAACTTTTAACAAGATTCACTTGTTTAAAACACCGTAATTATATACACATTTACTATATAACCATTAATTCGCTAATATACATCCAAGTAAACGCAACTCTAAGGAAATTTATTATTTATTATCTCAGCGAGCGATTGCAGTTTGAGTATAGTTCTGTGTAAATGCATTAATAAACAGCGCTTTGTCAGCAGATATTTCATAATCTAGAACGACAAAAACATTATTAATAATTCTGATATAACATACCAGTTGAGAAATGCAATAAAATACGATGTTTTGTTTGTTATATTCCAATATTACAGAGAATATTATTCAGTAATTTAACAGCTTAAAACTGTAATTTAAAATGAAATATTACATTTCTGCAAAGTTGATATGACTCCTGTCTTTAATTTATTTTCTCCATTTGAAAACATTAGACATTCTACATTTATTTTGCTTATTGTTAACATTAGTGTTGCTGCTGATGCGTTTTATGAATACAATTATTTTTGTGATTTAAAATTAACAAAATTTACTGGTGTAAAATAAGATTTGTTTTCTATGCAAGGAGGGAGTGATTGTTATAAATAAAATGGTTTGTTCAGTTCAGTGGTGTTGTAATCGTGTCAAAAACAGAAATATAACAGTAAATAAATATCGGTTCTGCATATCGGTTATCGCATAAACACAAAAATTATTGGTATCGTTCTAAAAAATCAATATCGGTCGATCACTATAAATGAACAGAACTTCAAATTGTAAATTTGATCTATTTGGTCTATTATTGTTCTAAGCAATCAGATAATAATCCACGCCTAGTTCATATTTTGACTTCACACATTAAAACAGAACAGCAGAAATATACCGGCACGTGTCTATTATCTGTATTTAACTGCACCACAAAAAAAACCTGATTTCCACTCTGTGTCCAAACTGGGGCACTTGAGAGTGCTTGAGAGTTTGTTATGCAATGTCTGTTTAGCAAGGTGTCAGAAAGAGAATCACTACACAGCATCGCACTCAATGCCTTCTCTTCCCAGAGTGTCCTGAAGTGCTCTGGAGTGGGAGGGGCTGAAGGACGCATGGACGTGCACGTTATGTAAGCCTTCAGATCAAGAGTCCTCCTTCACAGAAAAGCAGCTACTGTGGTGGTACCATGGTACAATAATGGTATCAAGATGGTAATACTATGGTACTTTGATGTATACTGCAGTACATATTAATGTAACCTCATATTTACAAAAAAAATACCATTGTATTATTATGGTATTTGTCCAAAAATTGCATCATCTTGCTTTACAAAAGTAATACAAAATAAAATAAATCACATTTTAATACCATTGTTAATGCTGAAGTGAGCTAAAAAATTTTAAATATTCCTCATCTGCATCAAGACTTATATTTTTTCTTCAGAGTGGATGAAGAGAGCAGAGAAGGAGGAACAATACAATGCATAGAAATGATCAAATGCAAGGAAACCAGAGAGAGAGAGAGAGACTGTTGTATATTGTAAGGCTTATACCCACAGTTCTGTAAGGCTATATATGCTTTTATTCAATAATAATTTCCATGCAAAAACTGAACACCCCTAGAAGCCGCCACGAGTCCGTATATAAGAGACGGTTCACGTGAGGTTTCCATACAATAAGAAAGCAGATGGGATCGGATTGTGTCTTGAAATAGATCCTCTCAACAGCAGCAGGTAAATGCCACTGTTTCTCCTGCAGAGATGAGTCACAATCCAGCAAGACAACCCCACCCGAGTCAAAGGAAAGATTTCTGGAAGTCAAAACAAAGCCACTGCTACAGAAGAGCACAAACAGGGTGAAACCACTTTCAGAGCAGCTCCAGTCAAATAACAACAAACAACACACACACACACACACACACACATTGGGTTTCCATGTTTTATGGGGACTTTCAATAGACATAATGATTTTATACTGTACAAACTGTATATTCTATCCCCTAACCCTAAACCTACCCATCACAGAAAACTTTCTGCATTTTTACATTTTCAAAAAACATCACTTAGTATGATTTATAAGCTGTTTTACTCATGGGGAACAAAAAATGTGTCCACAAGAACAAAGATTTTGGATATTGCCATCTTTGTGGGGACATTTTGTCCCCATAACGTAAGGTTTACCAGGACAACAAACACAAACACAGATTTGTTTTGCTTTCTTACTGAGGCCATTCCATAGACGTAATGGTTTTTATACTATACAAACTGTACTTTCTACCCCCCTATACTACCGCTACCCCTAAACCTACCCATCACAGAATTTTAAACATGAGGACTCATGAAATGTCATCATATTTCATGTTTACGTCGTAATACAGCTTTCCTTTAGCTCAGTGGTTAGAGCATGGCACTAGCAATGCCAAGGTCATGGGTTCGATCCCAGGGATTGCACATACTCCGATACAAATGTATAGTATAATGCAATGTAAGTCGCTTTGGATAAAAGCGTCTGCCAAATGCATAAATGTAAATGTAAATATAAATACCAGTGTAATACCCATGTCATTATACAAATTTGTGTCCTTATAAATCACAAAAATGCGCGCGCACACACACAAAGAGAGAGAGAGAGATAGAGAGAGAACCAAACCCTTTCATTTTAAAGGGTTAGTTCACCCAAAAATGAAAATTCTGTCATTAATTACTCACCCTCATGTCGTTTCACACCCATAATACCTTCGTTCATCTTCAGAACACAAATTAAGATATTTTTGATGAAATCCGAGAGCTATATCGTAGACATCATTAAAACAGTCCACGTGACTACAGTGGTTCAACCTTAATTTTATGAAGCGACGAGAATAGTTTTTGTGCGCAAAAACAAAACAAAAATAACCACTTTATAAAACAATCTCTTCTTTTCCCTGTAAGCACAGTGCAGAGCTTCCGTGTTTACGTCTCAGTATTGGCCAAAGCTGGTCACATGAGCAGCACAACGCGTGCGTGTGATGCTGACGCAGGAGGCGACCAATAATGAGTCAGCGTTCTGACGTAGAACCTGGAAGCGCTGGACGTAAACAACGTATAAGAATGACACAGAAGAGAAGATATTGTTGAATAAAGTGGTTATTTTTGTTTTGTTTTTGCACACAAAAAGTATTCTCGTCGCTTCATAACATTAAGGTTGAACCACTGCAGTCACGTCAACTGTTTTAACGATGTATTTAGTACCTTTCTGGACATTGAAAGTGGTGGTTATATTACTGTCTATGGACGAGTAATACACCTTTCAGATTTCATAAAAAATATCTTAATTTGTGTTCTGAAGATGAACGAAGGTCTTATGGGTTTGGAACAACATGAGGGTGAGTAATAAATGACAGAATTTTTATTTTTGGGTGAACTAACCCTTTAAGGTCCTAAAAACAATGCTTACATTTGTCTATAACTCTAAGAATAGTAATACAGTTAATTAAGGGTCCGCCAAATGGCTGGGGCGTTTTTTCCCCACGATGTTCATACAAAATTGCCATTAAATTTTATACTATAATTAATATGTTTAGTAAATATTAAATTATATAATAGTCAGTGTTGGGAAAGCTACTCTGAAACAGTAGTTTGACAAGCTATTGTGTACTGTAGACAGCTATAACTGAGATGAGTTATAACTTATTAGTGATTATAAAGGAAGCGCTGCTTTATATAATACATTCAGAATTTTAATATAAGTTTTGTTTTGCCATGCTATAAGAAGACAGACGACCAATTGCACTCTGCAGTTTCAGAAGTGATATCTACAGTACATATAAATGCAGGGTTCACACTCAATATTGCTACCATAAACATAACACGGGACAAAAATATGCAATAATAAAAATAATAATAAGCAATGTAAATGCAGACAAGAAAAAATATTGTAATTTTTGTATCAATATTTTTGAAATTCTATTCCAATTATTTGTTAAAGTAATAAAAAAATCTTACATTTCTCACTGTATACATTGCTATTCTTAATTATGGTGGAACCGTTGCTTACACATTATATCTGCACATTACTGTAGCATCCTGACTAATTTCAGGAGCACTCTCAGTGATTTGATTCTGGAACTGGACCTGCACCAATGCAAGAACAAAATATATGGAACTTAAATTGGATACACAGAAAAATGCAGTGATGAAGCTTTGAGACGTGAATCATGCACTTCTTGCGTGAAGATGGAAAAAGTAGTTAACTACTGGAAAAGCTACACTGTTTTAAAAGTAGCTGAACTACTACTGAAAAATGTAGTTAAACTAGTAGCATCGCTACATACTCCCCAACACTGATAATAGTAGATGTTTTACCAGTGTCCAATAGGGGTGGGGAAAAAAAAAATCGATCCATCGATGCATCGCGATTCTCTCTCCAACGATTCTGGATCAATTCTGAGAATTTCATCATTTATGTTGTTTGGAATGCAGTGGACTTATATATTTAAAATATGAAACTCACTTACAGAAGGCTGCTTTCAATTTTGCTGACGCTTTGTTTGTGAAGAGTGCTCGCGCATGTGGCTGTGTGCGACTCCGTGTAAGTGGTTTAAAGTACTTGCGTCTCAAAATGGTTTTATAACGCAAAATGAATGTAGCCTAAACACAGCCAGTTTTGTCTTAAAGGAACACTCCACTTTTTTTGAAAATAGGCTTATTTTCCAACTCCCCTAGAGTTAAACAATTGAGTTTTGCCGTTTTCGAATCCATTCAGCCGATCTCTGGTTCTGGCGGTACCACTTTTAGCATAGCTTAGCATAGTTCATTGAATCTGATTAGACCGTTAGCATCTGGCTTAAAAATGACCAAAGAGTTTCAATATTTTTCCTATTTAAAACTTGACTCTTCTGTAGTTACATCGTGTACTAAGACCGATGGAAAATTAAAAGTTGTGATTCTCTAGGCTGATATGACTAGGAACTATACTCTCATTCCGGCGTAATAATCAAGGAACTTTGCTGCCGTTCCATGGGTGCAGCAGGCACAATGATATTACGCACCGTCTGTGACTGCCTGCTTGCACAGGGAGCGTGCCTTGTAACCATGGAGACGTTTGTAAAAGGCGCTGCGTAATATCATTGCGCCTGCTGCAGCCATGTTACGGCAGCAAATTTCCTTGATTATTACGCCTGAATGAGAGTATAGTTCCTAGCCATATCAGCCTAGAAAATCACAACTTTTCATTTTCCTTCGGTCTTAGTACACGATTTAACTACAGAAGAGTCAAGTTTTAAATAGGAAAAATATCGAAACTCTTTGGTCATTTTAAAGCGAGATGCTAACGGTCTAATCAGATTCAATGAACTATGCTAAGCTATGCTAAAAGTGGTACCGCCAGACCCGGAGATCGGCTGAATGGATTCGAAAACTGTAAAACTCAACTGTTAAACTCTAGGGGAGTTGGAAAATGAGACTATTTTCAAAAAAAGTGGAGTGTTGCTTTAAGGGATTAAATGGATAGGACAAACCACATTACATATTATATTTTTGCGTGAATGCAACATTAGATCTCCCGCTGTCATGATGTAACAATCAAACGACAGTAAACATGAGAAAGAAAACATTCAGATAATCTTAAATATTATTTGCTACTTGAAGTTATATTAGTTTATAATTCTTAACATACAGTTGTTTTAATTACATTTTTTCAATTTGTATTTATTTTAAAAAGTAGGCCTACTTATTAATTACTTATGTAAATGAAAGGATTTTAAGGTTAAGTTGGTAAACTAATTAAATAATAAATAAAAAAAAGTAGTTCAAGAATCGTTTTGGAATCGGATCGTGACTCCCAGAATCGGAATCGGATAGGATCGTGAGGGGACTAAAGATTCCCACCCCTAGTGTCCAATCACAAAATCTGGTCAGAACTGAGTGACCATTAGCAAAGTTTGTGTACTGCCATTTAAATAGTAACTACATGGGAATGCTAACAAGCCTGGCACAAAAAAACTTTTTTTTGAAAGAAATTAATATTTTTATTCAGCAAGAACGCATTCAATTGTTCAAAAAGATCAAATTAAACTGATACAAAATATTTTTATTTCAAATAAATGCTGCTCTTTTGAACTTTCTACTAAAAAAAAAATCCTGTATCACGGTTTCCACAAAAATATGAAGCAGCACAACGGTTTTCAACATTGATAAAAAATAGTAAGAAATATTTCTTGAGCATCATCATATCTGAATGATTTCTGAAGGATCATGTGACACTGAAGACTGGAGTAATGATGCTGAAAATTCAGCTTTGATCACAGGAATAAGTTACGTTTTAAAACATATTAAAACAGATATTTTAAATTGCTATATTTCACAATATTACTGTTGTACTGAAGTTTTGATCAAATAAATTCAGCCTTGGTGAGCAGAAGACACTTCTTTCAAAAACATTCAAAAATCCTATACTGACCCCATACTTTTGAGCATTAATGTGAATGTAAACTGCCGTTTGCAAACCACTTTACTTCCATAATCCATTGTTTCATACTTAATAATGCCTTTTACCAGTGACTGTAGTATATTCACAACATAGCATCACCTTTTCTGCCTTATTGCTTAAAAGCATAGTTCACCCAAAAATGAAAATTCTGTCATAATTTACTCCCTCTCAAGTTGTTCCAAAGCAGATTTCTTTTTTCTGCTTAACACAAAAGAAAATATTTTGAAGAATATGGGTAACCAAACAGTTGATGGACCCCATTAACTTCCATATGAAAAAAAAAAACAACTTTCAGAATTTTCCTTTTTGGGTGTATATCATCCATTTATCAAATACAGCACATTCACCACTGTCTTTATCCACGTAAGGATTCCATGATGTACGTCACAGTTGCTTTTTTCAGGTACGCCATCACGGCACGAGTTTTATGACCAAAGAGAGAAGATCTAACATCCACCAGCATTCTCCACTCCAAATGAGCTCCATTAATATTTTACTATTTTAATATTTTAGGAACTGTGATATTTTGGGAGAAAATTGAAACTGCCACGACCTCCTGGTCATGAAAATTAACAACTCGCTCAATATGCCATCTCTTCTTTCCACACACACACACACTTACAAATTCTCTCTTTCTTTTTCTCACAGGTTAGCACATTAAGAGCTGCATAGACAATTGTCCCCGTTAATGCCATTTAAACCTTGTCTGTAAACTTCCGAACAGAAGAATTTGGAGTAGGTATCTAAGGGTGTCACATTTGATAGGCTGACTATAAAGACAAATGAGCTTATATGGTGTGAGCAGAACAAACCGAAGAATTTGGGTCACTCATTACAGAGGAAATTAATTGATGTAACGATGCTGACATAGATTTTGAAGTGTGCCATGAAGAAATTCAGTGCGCTTGTCATAACCTAATTTTTCCTTTTGGTGTTTTCAAAAGATTCTCTTAAATAATACATGAAGACGCTGCAGGAGAGTAATGGAACTGCCTCCATCTAGCAGCCACGTCTTGAATTACAGCACAAATGAGACGTATAGCTATAAATCAGTTATAACACCGGAGGCATAACACAAGTTGTTAAGACATGCGTATCAAAACTGAATAAATCAAAAGGGAAATTTAAGGACACGTACAGTCATTCAGACACAAGTGTCCTTGTTACACATGTTGCATGTTCTTACAGTAGTAATAACAGTAAATTACATGCAACTAACCCTAAACCATAATTCTAACCCTATAGTAAGTGCATGTAGTTCGTTAATTTTACTCAGTACTTAAATGTATAATTACACAGTAACAAGGACACCTTAACATAAAGTGCAACCAGAGATTTTTACAAAGACTCTTTTTCTAAATGTTTTAATGTAACCTGGCAACAACCTTTCATAACCTTTTATTAAAGATGAAATACACCACAAATACAGCATATTTTAGTCTAAGTCTAATGCCAACTGATTGTTCCTAAAATGTCTGACAAGTCAAACTCCATGGACATGACTAGAAGGTAAAGTGTAGGAAAAAAAATAGTACACTGTAAACTTACATCAAAATAATGTATTGATCCATCAAGTGTCAATCTGAACAGAATTATTGTAATCTCCATGCTTTTATTTTGTTTTTAAATTTATTTTAAGGCAAAAACAAACACTTTGTAAAGTTCATGGGTTTAAAACCAATGGTACATATAAATATATGTGAAATTTATATTATGTAAAAGACATTATTTGATATATATATATATATAAGGGGTGTGACAAGAACTCACGAGATTAAAATGTGACGAGATTTTTCGGTAAAAAGCAGTCTCGTGATATTGCCATGATGGAGTGTGAGGGTGAAATTAGGACAGAATATGCCACTGCTACATTTACATTACGCCTCCACTGTCGTTTTGCTTTTCATAGAAATAAAAACCATTTAATTCAGTTGGATAACGGTCACTTCAATTCCATCAAGCTCATCTAACACGAGCAGCAGAAGCGTACGTAGTGCAGCAGGAATCAGAGTTCACTGATCACGTGACGAGAGTAAGTGACGAGATGACTGACAAGACCATGGCGGAGGATTTCGTACTCATAAAGTCATAATTCATACTCATAAAGTCGAACTGAAATGACATTCATTACAAGATGATTAGTTAAAACATGCACCTGCAGACTATTTTTCTAGTCATGTATTTCGTCATTGAGGATTTCTTAAAAATACTGTAAAAATCTCGATCTCGTGAACTCAATCTCGGGTGTCATCTCGTCTCGTGTCTCGTAATTGTCTCGTCACACCCCTTTTTTATATGTGTGTATATATATACATATATACATATAGATAGATAGATAGATAGATAGATAGATAGATAGATAGATAGATAGATAGATAGATAGATAGATAGATAGATAGATAGATAGATAGATAGATAGATAGATAGATAGATACAGTGGGTACGGAAAGTATTCAGACCCCCTTAAATTTTTCACTCTTTGTTATATTGCAGCCATTTGCTAAAATCATTTAAGTTCATTTTTTTCCCTCATTAATGTACACACAGCACCCCATATTAACAGAAAAACACAGAATTGTTGACATTTTTGCAGATTTATTAAAAAAGAAAAACTGAAATATCACATGGTCCTAAGTATTCAGACCCTTTGCTCAGTATTTAGTAGAAGCACCCTTTTGATCTAATACAGCCATGAGTCTTTTTGGGAAAGATGCAACAAGTTTTTCACACCTGGATTTGGGGATCCTCTGCCATTCCTCCTTGCAGATCCTCTCCAGTTCTGTCAGGTTGGATGGTAAACGTTGGTGGACAGCCATTTTTAGGTCTCTCCAGAGATGCTCAATTGGGTTTAAGTCAGGGCTCTGGCTGGGCCATTCAAGAACAGTCACGGAGTTGTTGTGAAGCCACTCCTTCGTTATTTTAGCTGTGTGCTTAGGGTCATTGTCTTGTTGGAAGGTAAACCTTCGGCCCAGTCTGAGGTCCTGAGCACTCTGGAGAAGGTTTTCGTCCAGGATATCCCTGTACTTGGCCGCATTCATCTTTCCCTCGATTGCAACCAGTCGTCCTGTCCCTGCAGCTGAAAAACACCCCCACAGCATGATGCTGCCACCACCATGCTTCACTGTTGGGACTGTATTGGACAGGTGATGAGCAGTGCCTGGTTTTCTCCACACATACCGCTTAGAATTAAGGCCAAAAAGTTCTATCTTGGTCTCATCAGACCAGAGAATCTTATTTCTCACCATCTTGGAGTCCTTCAGGTGTTTTTTAGCAAACTCCATGCGGGCTTTCATGTGTCTTGCACTGAGGAGAGGCTTCCGTCGGGCCACTCTGCCATAAAGCCCCGACTGGTGGAGGGCTGCAGTGATGGTTGACTTTCTACAACTTTCTCCCATCTCCCGACTGCATCTCTGGAGCTCAGCCACAGTGATCTTTGGGTTCTTCTTTACCTCTCTCACCAAGGCTCTTCTCCCCCGATAGCTCAGTTTGGCCGGACGGCCAGCTCTAGGAAGGGTTCTGGTCGTCCCAAACGTCTTCCATTTAAGGATTATGGAGGCCACTGTGCTCTTAGGAACCTTAAGTGCAGCAGAAATTTTTTTGTAACCTTGGCCAGATCTGTGCCTTGCCACAATTCTGTCTCTGAGCTCTTCAGGCAGTTCCTTTGACCTCATGATTCTCATTTGCTCTGACATGCACTGTGAGCTGTAAGGTCTTATATAGACAGGTGTGTGGCTTTCCTAATCAAGTCCAATCAGTATAATCAAACACAGCTGGACTCAAATGAAGGTGTAGAACCATCTCAAGGATGATCAGAAGAAATGGACAGCACCTGAGTTAAATATATGAGTGTCACAGCAAAGGGTCTGAATACTTAGGCCCATGTGATATTTCAGTTTTTCTTTTTTAATAAATCTGCAAAAATGTCAACAATTCTGTGTTTTTCTGTCAATATGGGGTGCTGTGTGTATATTAATGAGGAAAAAAAATGAACTTAAATGATTTTAGCAAATGGCTGCAATATAACAAAGAGTGAAAAATTTAAGGGGGTCTGAATACTTTCCGTACCCACTGTAGATAGATAGATAGATAGATAGATAGATAGATAGATAGATAGATAGATAGATAGATAGATAGATAGATAGATAGATAGATAGATAGATAAGAAGATTCACATGTTGTCAAAATAAGACAGCTGCTGAAGTCACTTCCCCTGGTCACACTACACAACCTCTATAGCTACTAAAGCAGTGACCATTCAAACAACCCCACAGGAATACATAATGACAGAAACAACACGCTGGCATCTGAATGAATATGGATGCGCTGATTGATAAAGCACAGTCTTACCTGTCGTTTGATGAAGCTGGAGGTGGTGTCAGACGAGGTGCTGCCATCTGAGCGCTTAAAACGACCCTTGCGCTTCGGCAACTTTCGTGGTAGCTATATAGAGACGACCACATCAAAACAAACAGTCACCCGGTTACAGTAACATCAGACACAAGATGCCTTGTCTGCTCTTCATAAAACAGGTGCTGTAGCTGGAAAACTGGGCTAGGACACCAGATGTACTACAAGAGAGTCTGCAGCTGCAGTAGATGAATGTTCATCATAGCAAATGGGTCTGGAGTAACTGTAAGCTCTTTTAATAGTTGAAAGTACTAGTAAAGTCTTTTAATATGACATAGATATAAAGTTTGTATCTGTTCTAGTCATCAGCTCCTAAATACCTTTGATGTAAGTAAGTAAGACTTGATTTCCCCTTAACTAACTGCTAGTTGGTCAGACTAGTTCTTAAGATGCAGTCTTAACATAGTGGCTATATTTAGGCAACTGGCCCCCAGGTCTACTCTACAGGTACATTATCTGTCTTGTTCAGAACCAAATCCTTTTATTTATGGTATTAGCAGTGTTGGGGGTAACTCATTACAAGTAATGCAAGTTACGTAATCAGATTACTTTCAAGTAACTAGTAAGGTAACACATTACGTTTATATTTACAACAAAATATCTGAGTTACTTTTTCAAATAAGTAACTCAAGTTACTTTGCTTTCCCATTTATTGACTGACAGCTCTCCTGTCTCCATGTTGAGAAAAATTAGGAGTAAGTACAGAGATATTGTGTGCACTGTGTGAACATATAATGGTTATTCTAGACTAGTTCTGGACTAAGGCCACATCCACACGAAGCCAGAGCTTTCCCTATCCTATCTTTTTTTCCTCACTTCCAAAATTCCGTAAACACGGCATCGTCTCAAGAAATATCTGCGTACACACGAAACCACTGAAAGGACTCAAAATGATGTAGTATACATGCCAGACCAGTATGTGTCACTGTAATTCTGCCACAGAGACACACTAAAAATGGAGAAGAAGACTTGGAGCATGCGCATTCATCTTGCGCGCTTTATACAAACTTTAGTAAAGCTCAGAAATAAAGCTTTATTTTAGTAAAGCTAATAGGCTGAGTAGCTGCTGCAGCACGAATACAAGCATGTAGTCCGCTATTGTTGCTGTTAGATGATGTAGCGGTGTCTGACTAGGGTCGAGACGTGGTGTGATGACATAATCGTTTCACAAAATACACGGATTGGCTGTACACATGAAAACGATTTATCCACTCTGGGACCCGGTTTAAAAAAATAGCGGTTTCAGGCTCCCAAAATGCCAGATCTGTCTGGACGAAACGCCGATACCATACAAAATGTTCACGTATACAGCTAAACGCATCTCCGTGTGGACAGGCTTTAAATGTGAGCATACATTTACTCATTTACTTCTTCTCCTGTATCCTATTCTTCTGTATTCCAGAATGGCAGCACAGCTGAAAGGCTTGTTTGTTTGAACTGCGCCCTCTACTGTACTGGCGTGAATTTGCATTTCCTTCAGCCTGAGGCTTATTCATTTCACTTTTGGTGTGAAAGGGCCTTCTTTACATTTACCAAAAATATAACTTTTTTGTTGTTATAAAAATAAACAAACAGACCAGTAACCCAAAAGTAATGTAACACATTACTTTCCATAAAAAGTAACTAAGTAACACAATTAGTTACTTTTTTAAGGAGTAACGCAATATTGTAATGCATTACTTTTAAAAGTAACTTTCCCCAACACTGGGTATTAGACAATATTTCTGTTGGAAAATCCAACCTGATCCCACAGGAAAACGTAGCTACGAGCTGGCAATTTTATATGAATTCATACACTGTGAATTGTATGAAAACATATGATTTTTAGGAAAAAGTAAGCATGAAGGTCCAAACCTAAACATAACCGTTACTGTGTAAAGGCATAGGCAGATTGTACAAAAATGTATAAATGAGGTTGTACGAATTCAGACAAATAAGCCAAAACGTTGCGAAATTGCCATGAAATTGTGTTGGAAAATCCAGGTTAAAGGGTTAGTTCACCCAAAAATGAAAATAAGGTAATTTATTACTCACCTTCATGTCGTTCTACACCTGTAAGACCTTCGTTCATCTTCCGAACACAAATTAAGATATTTTTGATGAAATCCGATGGCTCAGTGAGGCCTCTATTCACAGCAATGACATTTCCTCTCTCAAGATCCATAAAGGTACTAAAAATGTATTTAAATCAGTTCATGTGAGTACAGTGGTTCAATATTAATATTATAAAGTGACGAGAATATTTTTGAGCACCAAAAAACCCCCAAAAAAGACTTTTTAATAATATCTAGTGATGGCCGATTTCAAAACACTGCTTCAGAGCGTTATGAATCTTTTAAGTCGAATCAGTGATTCGGATCGCGTATCAAAGTGCCAAACTGCACGTGACTTTGGCGCTCCGATTCACTGATTCGATTCGTAAAGATTCGAAGCTCCAAGAACTGGTGTTAAGAAATCGGCCATCACTAGATATTGTTAAAAAGTGGTTATTTTTTGTTTTTTTGGCGCACAAATATTCTCATTGCTTTATAACATTAAGGTAGAACCACTGTAGTCACATGAACTGATTTAAATATGTTTCTAGTACCTTTATGGATCTTGAAAGAGGAAATGTCATTGCTCCCTATGCAGGCCTCACGGAGCCATCGGATTTCATCAAAAATATCTTAATTTGTGTTCCGAAGATGAACGAAGGTCTTACGGGTGTGGAACGACATGAGGGTGAGTAATAAATTACATTATTTTCATTTTTGAGTGAACTAACCCTTTAAAGGATTAGTTCACTTTTAAATACACTTTTCCTGATACATTTACTCACCACCGTGTCATCCAAGATGTTCATGTCTTTCTTTCGTCAGTCGAAAAGAAATTAAGGTTTTTGAGGGAAACATTCCAGGATTTTTCTCCTTATAGTGCATTTCAATGGCTACCAACAGATTGAAGGTCCAAACTGCAGTTTCAGTGCAGCTTCAAGAGCTTTAAACGATACCAGATGAGAAATAAGGGTCTTATCTAGCGAATCGATCGGTCATTTTCGAAAAAAATACAACCGTTTATGCTTTATAAACAAAATATCGCCTTGAACGTACTTTCCGCTTCCGCATTCTTCATAACGCTTACGCTGAATGTCCTACACCTTCCCTATTCTACTTACGGAACGAATGCGGCTCCAGTTTCGTTTTTTTCCGTAAGTTGAATAGGGAAGGCGTAGGACATTCAGCGTAAGCGTTATGAAGAATGCGGAAGCGGAAAGTACGTTCAAGGCGATATTTTGTTTTGTACCTTCAATCTGTTGGTAGCCATTGAAATGCAGTATAAGGAGAATAATCCTGGAATGTTTTCATCAAAAACCTTCATTTCTTTTCGACTGACGAAAGAAAGACATGAACATCTTGGATGACATGGGGGTGAGTAAATTTATCAGGAAAAGTGTATTTAAAAGTGAACTAATCCTTTAAGACGGTTGTGTTTTGGAACATGGTCTATGATGGTCATTAATTGATACAAGCTGACCGAACACCATTTCCCAAAAATCCTCTTGACACAGATATGACCAGCTGGTATTGTTTCTGGTCCAAGATGGTACCAGCTAATGACCAGTTTCTAATGACAATTTTGGACCAACTAATAACCAACTTACACCTGCTAAATTCAACTATCATGTTCAAAAACACAGCTACTATATGGTATTTGAAACAGGGGTAGGACAGGTGACCATGAGACTTTGGCTACAGGTGAGACCCATGCCACGACTAGTGAGGGTTCGCCATTTTAATGCCGTTTATCCGTACTAATAAGTAAAAACTGACAGAGAAAAGTGTTTGAACTGTTAAATGAACAGAATGCCTACAGATGCCTGGCCTGAAGGACAAGGCCTTGGTTGCGGTTGGAAATCTCAGGGCGGAGGAAAAACAGGAATTGGGAGTTTTCCCGGATGGTGGAGGAGCAGCAAACATCTCATCAACATCTCGTCTCCGCTCATTAAAAACAACTGCGCGTGTCTGATTAAAGGCGCGATAAAGGCGATATTACACGGGCAGATTGTGTAGCTGTAGCGCTCTGCGGATATATGAAGCGCTTCAATGCACGACTGCTCAACAACAAGTAGCCAAAATTAACCATTTAAGAGAACATATACAAATCCCCCCAAAAGTCTTACCTGGAAATAGTGCGACTGAGAAGCGCTTTCAACACCAGACAGAGGGTCTGCGGAAGATTTGGACATCTTTACTTGCACCATCTATTTGAGAGCGCAGGGAGGCGGGTGCATGCATGCATTGATGCTTACAGGAAGAAACGGCGATACGAAACACATATGCCTGCCGAGGAAGAAGAGAGTATCACGATTGAACAGTGACTCTATTTGAGCGGTATACGCAGAGATCATAAGATATATTCCCTCGCGCGGGTTATCATAAACCAAGATAGTAATACAGGTGTACAATTGCAATGTGTCTGTTTCTTGTGCATGCGCCTTTTGTAATGATGTGTCTCGCGCTACCGTGTGTGCGCTGCGTTCTCTCTCTCCCTCCCTCTTCCCACTCTTTCCCCAGAGTATGCTATATTTGCCTCTCTTGTACAGTACATGCATGGAGATTAGTATTCCAGCAATAACAATTTCCCACCCAAAACTCATTAGATAAAAAAGATCGTAGCAGTTACATACTGTTTAATATTCTGAACTTTGTGAATATCTGAGATTTCTCAAATAATCTGCAGTGCAACAACTCTGTAATGTGATGTTAGGTAATTCAAAGCTGCTGAGAGCTATTTTCTTAAGTAACACGAATGAAATGTCCCACTAAAATAGGTATACTGGAGAAATTACACTTATTTCTTTAACACCCCTAGGCTCTGTAAATAGCAAGAAAGTCTATTTGAAAGCGGACCGAGAAATTTAACCAATCAGAAAGCGTTAAAGGCACAATATGTAAGATTTTTGGATTAAAGGTGCCCTAGAATCAAAAATTGAATTTACCTTGGCATAGTTGAATAACAAGAGTTCAGTACATGGAAATGACATACGGTGAGTCTCAAACACCATTGTTTCCTCCTTCTTATGTAAATCTTATTTGTTTAAAAGACCTCCGAAGAACAGGCGAATCTCAACATAACACCGACTGTTACGTAACGGTCGGGATCATTAATATGTACGCCCCCAATATTTGCATATGCCAGCTCATGTTCAAGGCATTAGACAAGGGCAGCCAGTATTAACGTCTGGATCTGTGCACAGCTGAATCATCAGACTAGGTAGGCAAGCAAGGACAACAGCGAAAAATGGCAGATGGAGCAATAATAACTGACATGATTCATGATATCATGATATTTTTAGTGATATTTGTAAATTGTCTTTCTAAATGTTTCGTTAGCATGTTGCTAATGTACTGTTAAATGTGGTTAAAGTTACCATCGTTTCTTACTGTATTCACGGAGACAAGACTGTCGTTATTTTCATTTTTTAAACACTTGCAGTCTGTATAATTCAGAAACAACTTCATTCTTTATAAATCTCTCCAACAGTGTGTAATGTTAGCTTTAAGGCGGGCGTACACGGTGCGAATTCTGATGGTCGGAAGAATGTATGTCCACGCACACGTCACGAGTGAGTTTATCTAAAAATCGTACGGACGAGGTGATATACGACACGATTTTTCGACCTGACGATTTCCGAAGCAATCGCACAAAGTTCCGAGAGAGAGAGCGAGAGAGAGCATGCGATATATTTGCTTCTTATTTATTAAATCAAGGCAGTTGGTTGATGAAACATTGATTAAAATTAAGATGCAATTTTTACTAAACGAATTTCACTTTAAAGAAAGGCTTTCTACAAAACAATACTTAATGAACTGATCAAAATCATGTCTGACCCACTCCATGTCTCCAGATGTATTGCGCATCTTATGATGTATTCTATCTTTCTCATGCTGTTCACTTGTCTTAATCAAATGAAATTAATGATGAAATTAAAAAATGAATAACACGATAATAGATATATTTAAACATAAATATGAAACTAAATAGGCCTACGTATAGTACAGTAGCACAGAGAAATTATATCAAGAGCGGATCATGAGTCGAGTCGGATCAAGCATAATTTATTTTTTAACCTGATAACTGTAGCTCCTGGGCGATCCACTGTAAAATATCATCTCGGACGACCCTGTCATGGCTTGACACATCATACAGCGCTCGCCCAAAATTCAGCGAGTTTATCCTCCTTTTCAAATTCGCCATGGCTCTGTCATCTTCATCTTTCTTCTTCTTCTTCTTCTGTGGTTTTTCTTAGCTCCTGATTGGTCAACTTCAGATAGATCGAAAAATCGGCTCGTTCAACCGCACGCATGTCACGAATTCAAACCGATAGCTCCAGAACTTTTTTGACATGTTTAAAAATGATCGGGAGGGTGGGAAGCGCTCATAAGGGACTCTGATCGGCTCGTAATTCCTCGCACATGATACGAGCCGCGACCATACGAGCATACACGATTTCCACAGGATTGAAAAAAATCGCATGCGAACTCGTACGACAGCAAAAATCGCACCGTGTACGCCCGCCTTTAGCCACGGAGCACCATCAAACTCATACAGAATCAAATGTAAACATCCAAATAAATACCATACTTACGCGATTAGACATGCTGCATGACGAACACTTTGTAAAGATCCATTTTGAGGGTTATATTAGCTGTGTGAACTTTGTTTATGCTGTTTAAAGGTGCCGTAGAACGTGTTTTCAAAAGATGTAATATAAGTCTAGGGTGTCCCCTGAATGTGTCTGTGAAGTTTCAGCTCAAAATACCCCATAGATTTTTTTTTATTCATTTTTTTAACTGCCTAGTTTGGGGCATCATTAAATATGAGCCGATTCAGGCTGCGGCCCCTTTAAATTCTCATGATCCCCGCCCCCGGAGCTCGCGCTTGCCTTAAACAGCATAAACAAAGTTCACACAGCTAAAATAACCATCGAAATGGATCTTTACAAAGTGTTCGTCATGCTGCATGTCTAATCGCATAAGTATGGTATTTATTTGGATGTTTACATTTGATTCTGAATGAGTTTGATGGTGCTCCGTGGCTAAAGCTAACATTACACACTGTTGGAGAGATTAATAAAGAATGAAGTTGTGTTTATGAATTATACAGACTGCAAGTGTTTAAAAAATGAAAATAACAACAGTCTTGTCTCCGTGAATACAGTAAGAAACAATGGTAACTTTAACCACATTTAACAGTACATTAGCAAAATGCTAACGAAACATTTAGAAAGACAATTTACAAATATCACTAAAAATATCATGTTATCATGGATCATGTCAGTTATTATCGCTCCATCTGCCATTTTTCGCTGTTGTCCTTGCCCTTCTTACCTGCATAAAGTCTGTTGATTCAGCTGTGCAGCTCCAGACGTTAATACTGCCTTGTCTAATGCCTTGAACATGAGCTGGCATATGCAAATATTGGGGGCGTACATATTAATGATCCCGACCGTTACGTCACAGTTGGTGTTATGTTGAGATTTGCCTGTTCTTCAGAGGTCTTTTAAACAAATGAGATTTATATAAGAAGGAGGAAACAATGGTGTTTGAGACTCACTGTATGTCATTTCCATGTACTGAACTCTTGTTATTCAACTATGCCAAGGTAAATTCAATTTTTAATTCTAGGGCACCTTTAAGGCAAGCGCGAGCTCCGGGGGCGGGGAGCACGAGAATTTAAAGGGGCCGCAGCCTGAATCGGCTCATACTTAATGATGCCCCAAAATAGGCAGTTAAAAAAATGAATAAAAAAAAATCTATGGGGTATTTTGAGCTGAAACTTCACAGACACATTCAGGGGACACCCTAGACTTATATTACATCTTTTGAAAACACGTTCTACGGCACCTTTAAAATATCCAAAAACCACTAGAACAATGTTATATATTTTGTTGACTTGTGTACTTACATTATCCCAAATGTTTCCAAGAATGTTTAAATCCAGAGAAATAAGCAATTTAAAGGGTTAGTTCACCCAAAAATTTAAATTCTGTCATTTATTACTTCTGTCATTTAGTACAGTGATTCAATATTAATATTATAAAGCGACGAGAATATTTTTGGTGTGCCAAAAAAACAAAGCAACGACTTATTTAGTGATGGCCGATTTCAAAACACTGCTTCAGGAAGATTCGGAGCATAAATGAATCAGTGTATCGAATCACGATTTGTATCGCGTGTCAAACTGCCAATGGCTGAAATCACGTGACTTTGGCGCTCCGAACAGCTGATTCGACACGCTAATTCATAATGCTCCAAAGCTTCCTGAAGCAGTGTTTTGAAATCGCCATCAAGTCGTTATTTTGTTTTTTTTGGTGCACCAAAAATATTCTCGTCGCTTTATAATATTAATATTGAACCACTGTACTCACATGAACTGATTTAAATATGTTTTTAGTACCTTTATGGATCTTGAGAGAGGAAATGTCATTGCTCACTATGCAGGCCTCACGGAGCCATCAGATTTCAACAAAAATATCTTAATTTGTGTTCCGAAGATTAACGAAGGTCTTACGGGTGTGGAACAGCATGAGGGTGAGTAATAAATGACATTTTCATTTTTGGGTGAACTAACCCTTTCACCAGGACATGGACCGTGCCCGTGCATCGCCTATCAATGACATTATACCCGCATTACCCACGATTTCTGGTTTTGGACTAATCATGGAAACACCAAAGACACTTTATATTATGTTTTATTATACAGGTGAGCAACTGTTTGGATACATTCATCAACAGAAAATTAATCATGTTATATATAGCTCAACACAATAAGTCTTTATGTTTAAATCTCAATTTCTTGATTTACCGCGAGTACCATGTTTTACCATGATTAATATCGATCTAGCTTACTGCAGTGTGCAACAAGTGTCTCATAGTAGCCGCAGAGCGAACGCACAGAGTAGCATTATCACAACTTTTAACATACAAGTGTATCTAATATGATAAAACAGCGCCGCGTTACCCTACATACACATGACCGGAAGAAGCAAAAGCTCTCGTCTGCGGCATAATAAAAGCTCCGCTGCTCTCGAGCCGTGTGGCGCGTTTGTCTCTCACTAGCAATCGCGCCAGCGGCCTTGTTCCGCTCCAATGGCTATCAGCCACACCCTGCTTCATACTACAGTAATGTTAATAAATCTTTAATACATTAGCTCATTCATGATGTTTTCTGCTTGAGTCCCATCCCGATTCTTTCCCACCGACTGTAGACGTGAAGACAAACTTGTGATTCTGCAAAATCAAGGCATCATCAAGCTACACTTTTTTTCTTTTGAATAAGCGACCTCTTGTGGCGAAAACTACATACTGTGCCTTTAAAGCAGCTATCCTTTTTGCAACAATCATTAATTGCAAATGCAAATTCGTTTGGTGCCACTAGTGGTAGAAAATGCACACTGCACCTCAATTAACTTTGGCAGCCCTAAAAATAATATGAATAATATAATATAAATAACATCTTTATAAATAAATAAATAGTTCATTCGAAACTGAAACTCTATCCCATTGGGTGTATTAACAGGAGTAAATAGTTACTTAGTCCCAATTAAGTTAGTGATTTGTTCATGCTAATTTTCTGATGAAACCTGAAGACAGACCCTCTCTATTACACAAATGCAAACCTCTTGTCATTCCCTGAATCCTCTTGCAGAAATACCTCTTGCAGCATTGAGAATGAGATTTGAAGAGGGAAAAATTTTAATATCATCAATATTGTAACAATATAACCAATAGTTGACATTAAAGATTACTTCTCTGTGAAGAAGTAAACTACAATGCCCTCTGCTGGCACTTTGGAGCATATATACCTTATAACTTAGATAAGGGTAAGTGTGAAATGGTTTCCCTTGTAATCTTTACAGATTTTCTGAATTGATTTGACACATTTGTCCAAACTCAGATCACTGCTCTCAAAACAATTAACACAGTTATTTGAGCTTGTAAGCTTTCATTAATTTCATTGAATGAAATGAAAATCATCTGCATAATTTTCTGAAAATATTGTGTACAAAATTCTCCAATGTGTTCACAACAGTTTACACAGCCAACCGAAATTTTAATATATCAGGAAAAAACATGTACAGCTCTTTTTATTGAATTTACAAAAATCACAAACATTTATCTAGCATTTGTCTGGGTAATCTGCTGGGTTAATAATACTCACATCACAAGAAATGCAGTTTTTCTAATTGTTTACAAAGCTATCACAACTGCATTAACTATAAAAACTATTTTCAAGAAAAGTAACAAACATATACAAATAAAAAACAAAACAATAAGAATAAGAATAAGCACGAGAAGGGGTAAAGAAAGAGGTGTAAGAGTGGAAGGTGGTGGAGAGAGTTGACTAACAGCAATGGAAGAGGCTAGTGGAGATGTTGGGCAGAAGAACCATGGATTTACATTCACAACTTTCCCCACAGTAATGCATGATAAGAATATATTCTGTGATGTAGATAAAAAATGTTTGGCCAGATGTAAATTAGAGGTATGATCAATGAAGTTCAGTAATTGCAGTACTGTACAACAGTAAACATTTGCTGCATGTTTGTGTATCTAATTTTTTGGTACATGGGGAAAAACATACATATAACAAAACTCCAAAAATGTCTAAAGCTGAATATGTTATAAAATCAATAGAGAACATGTAGTTTTGATGATAGAATTTGCTTTTAATAAATGCATTACCAGAGTATTAAAGATTCCTTGATGGACTTTTATTTTTAAACCACAGTCATAGTAATATTCTGGTAGCAAGCAGTGTAGTTAGTTGAGCTGCAGCTATCTGCTCTGTCATTGCCTGTGTCCGAAACCTTAAAAATGCTGCCTTCGAGGATGCATTCCAAGGTAGGAAGGCATCAAGGCATGTCTGAATCAAATGTTAGCTTCACATCCTGTCTCCTAAGATACCTTCATCTGATCGATTTTTTTTAAGGCAGCATAAATGCATCCTTTGCTACCTTTGATATCCCACAATCCTGTAATTTCCATTCTGTGACATTTGAGATAGAAAATAAAGACGGCATCTGAAAGTTGCGGTTGGTGGTCAGTTTGTGTGTAAATGTAAATTTTTGCCCAACGTTTTCCACTTCTGATGTCATTTCTAGAGCAAAATTACTATTGTAGAAATTAAATATTTGCTTAGTTATCACCAAAGCTTGCTCTATTTTGCTTTCGATCATTAAACTGTTACACTGCCTCAGAAGTCTGTCTAAAATCAGTTTTGTGAGATGTCTTTATGCGCAAACGCTGCCTGCAAAGTCATTGCCTATATCGCAGTGAGGCAACAAGTCAGCTGTATAAGTTTTCGGACGCCGCCATTGTGATCTGTTTGAGCCGCCAGCTGAAAGGATATTCCATTTTGTTCGTGGTGATTGCTGCAGATGTAACATCAAGGTCTTAGTGATTGACCTTGAAGTATGCCATTTGCTTTTTATGTGGATTTACAGTGTTTCAAACTGTACTGTATTTAATCTCTGTGACATACGAACATGCCTAGGCATGTCCTGTAGTGATTGTTCTGTTTTTCAGATCAGTAATATTATTTAACGTTTGATTACTCATTATTTATTAAGATGCAGATCAATGTTACGGGTTCTTAATTATGCTATATTAACCTGTATTCTGTTATAATACCGAACAAGTGATTGGCGTTATGTTCCTTTAAATGCTGTTCATACGTTACCCAACAGTTTTTGAGCTTCAAGCTTACTTCTACCCAGGTCAGGACATGGTTCCCTTTCGAAAGGGAACTCACGCTGCGTCCAAAGTGCTAGGGGAACCGCCTCCGTGGGAACCGGTGTCTGAAACATATATCCAAACTTAGCAATATCATATTGACCGGCAACAGCCCATGACATCATAACAATGTGAACCACAGTATATAAGGGGCGCCCAGATAACATGCCATCCTCTTTTCGTCTTCAGGGACTGTTTTGTTTGAAGCACATAGTGGCAAATAAAAAGAAAATGAAATACACAGAGAAAACCAGGCTTACTAAGAGGTTTGTGAAATATGTTGATCCGTGTCCGCGTTATCTGACACCAGATGACACACGCGTTCTGTCCGTTCTCTGTCTGGGGGAAGAGCATGCACGGGAAGTTCTCGAGGGGGCTTCTTGTGTAAACTGTGAGTGTTTCCCTCTGAAAACGCTCGGGTCTCGTCTGCCTCTCTTCTCGAGGGGAGAGAGTTCAGCATCTGGACCTGGTGGCTCTGGTCCTGCTCGTGCTGAGGCAGAGCGAACACTCAGGTCATGGGGTTCCCAGATGGAGCTCGCCGAGCAGTTTGAGAGGGGTGTGGACCTCTCGAACGGCTCGGCGGCTGACAAGGCAGCGCTGCTGGGAGAGGATGCGAGTTTGTCTGCATCCTTAGGTCCAACGGCCAGTGCTCTTCCAGCCGAGCAGGAGATGGCTAAGGAAGGTAGAGAAGGTGAGTTTATTGATATTACTGAAACCTCTCTGCCACCCTGCCCCGCGTATGCTGCGTTATTGGAGGTTGTGGAATGCGTTGCCGGCAGATTACAGTTGCCACGGCAGTGCGTTATGAGAGAGACCGCGCGTGGGTGACTTGACGATCGATTTCTCTCCAGCCATAGCCCTCCAACTCTAGTGAGCCTTCCATTCCTTCCTGACCTGCATACTGAGGTCGAGAAGGCATGGAAAAACCCGTTCTCTGCACAAATCCATTGAAATCAGCAAACAAATTTCGCTCATGTCGAGGGATTGGCAGGTTATTGGTATGTGTCGATGCCACAGATTGACGAGACGTATCTTAAAGTGACATCACGTTTAAATAGCAGGGCATATGTGGCATCAGGCCAGGCTGGTGCTGCTCTGCACTCAATGGCTGTGTTGCAGGCATACCAGGCGGAACTGCTAAGGGACTTAGACCAGGGGGCGGGGCTCTTTCCTGAAGCGGTTGTGGTGCTGCGCCGCACCACGGATTTGGCGCGCCATCTGTGGTTGAACTTGGCGGACATCGTGGAGAAAGAAAAAGCTTTTCTCCTCGATGCCCCAGTTTCGTCCTCTGAGCTTTTTGGGACCATCGAGGCGGTGGTTGGAAAGTTCAGAGAGGCGAAGGCGCGCTCTGCAGCATTTAAGACCTGTATACCGCTGAGGTCTGAGTCCTCACCCAGACAGGCTGCTGGCCTGTCCCGGCCCGAGGGTCATAGACAGGGCCAGAAAAAGAGTGTTGCCTCTCGTGCACCCCCTCTATGGTGGAGTAGGTCGCAGAGGAGGCGAGACTCGCGAGGTGATTCAGCAGAAACCCGGTCAGCATTGTTGATGGATCTCCTCTCTCTGCGGGTTGAAAAGATCTAACCCTCTTCCTTCTTCAGCCCAGTAGCTTCTTACATCAGGCCTGTGGCTTGGCTGATGATGAAAATAATTCTGATGGTTTGCCTTTGGCTTTGATAGTGAGAGACCCTTTCAGGCTTGTAGGGTGGCAGACTCCACGGTTTTCTATGGTGGAAAACCTTTTTAAGCTTATAATACTAATGTATTTCTTTAGACCACAGTTCCCTGTGTAGGATTGTTGGGCATTCAGAAGATTTTGTAATTTTGTAAATTCTGTAATATATATATATTATATGTATGTAGGTTGGCTAGAACGATTTTAGAGAGAAGTACCATTAATTGGTTTTCTTAAGTGATTGTGCTGGTTTTGCTTATTGCATGCTCTCTGGTGAGACCACCACTTTCTTTTTTCTAATTTATCAGCGAGTAAGCTGGCTTCCTCCCACTTGAGAGTGGTTTTGAGGCTGCTACTGGGATGCAGGCTGGCCTTCTTAAAAGCAGGCCGCCTTGATAGCCACCTCAGGTTAGGGTAGTTTGTCTCCTCTACTCATGGTTTGGAGAGTTTTATGTATCAAAGAGATGATACCTTTGCTTCAGTTAGATTTATGTCCAGTGCCGGCCCACGGGGCCGCCTGACATTATTACCTGGTTAGCGTCACTCATCCTAAAATAAATTTAGGATAGCTAAGGCTTTTATGTTATTTTTTTAGCCACCTTAGTGGTGTCATTTTGAGTGATTATGCCTCCTCTCAGCTGAGAGTTGTTCTGTAGAGGCCGCTACTCTGAGGAGCGCCAGGTAGATCTACATGTTATGGGTTGGCCCACACCTGGGCCGCCCTGATAGCTGGCCTAGGCTAGTGCTAGGGATAGTGAAGGTGGTCTGTTTAACATTCCTGCCTCTGACCCTTCATTAGGTGAGTGTAGATTCCCTGTTGTATCCCTAGTGCTGGCCTCCTCTCTTTCGAGAGTCGTCTGGCCAAGGCCCGCCCCCCTTCTGCGTAGTGCATATTGGTGTAGAGGCAGAATAGATGGATTTCCTTTTTCTATTTGTGATTAGTAAATGCTTTTGCTGCGGCCCGCATTTCAGAAGTTGAGCTCAGGTAGGCCTTCGCTAGGCTCCTCTTAAGCCCGCTGAACTAGCGTTCAAGTGTTGGGTTGAGTGTGGGTGGTATCTTCTATGAAAGGCCCCTATAGACCCTTTTCACAGACTGTGATGATGCGTTTTAACGTTTTAACGGTTTTACATTTTTATTTAAAAAAAAACATATTTACATTTATAACACTATACTTAGTATTATATTACCTTTGCATCAAATTACAAAAATTAGTTAACGCTGCTGTGAGGATGTTTCTAATACAGAAGCTATGGGAGTGACAGTAAAAATTACATCTTTCTCTCTTCTGACTGCCGTTATCAATCGCTTTTTTTCTTTTTTTTTGAAAGGTGTGAAAACACTATTGTGGAGTTTTTCTTTTGCTATTTGAGCAAATGGAAACACAAAAAATATATTTAATGTATTCTCTCATTCACCGTTATAGAACTATGACGACTTCCGCTTCTGAGAAACCCGGAAATGTGAAAAGGGTCTATTCCCCTGGGGCTGAGTACATATATAATTTCTGTAATGATAGAGTCTTTGTGCTTGACCTCCACCCTGTACACCCTCCAGGGCATGTTGCCGTATGTTTGTACTCCCCTTGCTTAAAGGGTAAAAAGTGCTTTTACTGAGGACACCGCTCATGGACAATGTGATAGGTCCCAGGCGTTGTTGGAATAGTAAAACTATCTGTGCTACTAGACTTGCAATAAAGTAGTAGGCCTTAACAGGCTTCCTTTCAAAATGAGTCCCCACCATGTTGGGCCCCTAGCAGCCAGCACATGTGCTGTCAGGTAGCTGGCCTTAACAGGCCTTCCTGTTAACAGCCCCAGTAAATGGTTTTTCTGGTAGCTATTTTGTTATGCCGTCAGATAGTAGGCCTTGGCAGGCTTCTCTGTGGCGAGCCTCCATCAGTGTGGATGTTGTAGTAACAAGACATGCTCCGGGTAGCTGGCCTTAGCAGGCCTCCCTGTGAGCGAGTCCCCAGCACTTGGGGTATGTGAAAGCTCGGCTACCAATGACTTGCTTTTGGATAAGTAGGCCTTAGGAGGCCTCTCTGTGAGTTCCCTATTGTGTGGGTACTTTTTTAGTGTAGCTATATAGAACTGGCTTCCAGGCAGCTGGCCTTAACAGCCCACCCTGGAGCCTAGTCCCCCAGCAGGATTGGGGTCTCTGGTAGAGCTGCATGGGCTTGCTTCAGATTGTAGGCCTTAGCAGGCCTCTCTGAGGTGGAATCCCCAGCAGCGTGGGTATCTGGCAACCAGATATTGCTTGTTTTCAGTTTGTTGGCCTTAACAGGCCACTCTGAGAATTAGCAGGCCTCCCTATGGGTGAGCCCAAGGTTGCAAGCTTTGGACAGCTAGCTAGACTTGCTATCGGGTAGCTGGCCTTAGCAGGCCTCCCTGTGGGTGAGCCCCAGTGTCGCAAGCCCTAGACAGCTAGTTAGCATGGCTATCAGGTAGCTGGCCTTAGCAGGCCTCCCTGAGAACCAGCCCCTGATAAGTGGGTGCATGGCAGCTAGCAATGACTACATTCAGCCAGTGAACGTTTGCCATCAAGAAGTTTGGCCTTAGTAGGCCCCTCTGAAGTGAATTCCCCACAGTATGGTTACTTCTCTGCCAGTTAAGACTTGATACCAGGTAGCTGGCCACAGTTTGCCCTCCATGTTGCCAGTCCCCAGCAGTTGGGTTTCGGTGAACAAGGTCTTGTTGTCAGGCGGTTGACCTCCCTGGCCTCCCTGAGACCGCACGCCACTACGTGTTGCTGGCTTGGCTAACATAGTTCACCTTTGTATTCTAGCCTATAGCCTGGTCGACCTAATAGGTCGAGCTTGTACTCTCCTCATTCTGAGGGTGGGTTTGAGTACTTAGTTCCCTAAGCCTGGTCAGAGGTTGAAGGCTTCTCTCGAGGCCTCCCAGTTAGATCAGCCCTAGGCTGTGAGCATTCCCCTTGCGAGGGTTCCTTTTTAGAGTGCACAGCCTCCTTAGCGCCCTAAAACATAGGTGCTTTGTAGATCCTAGGATCGAGCATAGTAACTCTCGTCGCTTGCAAGGTCGATAGCACGTTGCTGAGTCCTGCTCTCCAGGATGCCTGTCTCTGAGATCCGGTCTGAGTTGGTCTACTGCCCTTTCTGCAGTCCCTCTTTCTGGATGTCTCTTTGTGAGACTTCTGTGTCTAGAGACTCTGTTTCTAAAGAAACAGACAGGTTGTTGGCAGACTAGTTTACTAGTTCAGATAGAAGCCAGGTCAGCCTCCCTGGTGGCATTCGGGGTTGACTTCATTCCCCTGAGAAGTGACTGGCTGCGTTTCGTAGCCATGCCTTGGGGCCCACCTGCTTACAGTCCCTTCAGACGATAAGCGGATGATATCTGGGTGACCCTTACATGTGACCAGTCACGGAAAGTAGGGACACAAGTCGGTTCTGGGGCATTTTGAGTTATTCACAGATTCTGAAAGTGTAGTCTCCAAGCTTTCCAACGATGTGTAACACATGGAAATCTGATAATATTTGGAGAAGTTGTGGCCATTTGAAGGTAGGCACTCAAAAAAGCTCAAGAGGGAGAAAAACCCCTTTAAAGTTTGTGCAGCTCACCTATTCTCACCTGCTGGGAGTGACAATAGGGCTCACAGATTCTGTGATAACCGTGATCATTTTGGTCACTATAATCATGACATGAAATTTTCTCACCTGAGAAGTCAAAAGAATCACATAATAATGACCTGAAATGACTTGCATAATAATGAGGCCTTTCAGTCAGGTAGGCTGTGAAAAAACCCTCTGTGATGTGATCATGTCTCAAGCTCATCATGGTGTATATCAAACATACAGAAAAAACAGCAATACTGTGAAATATTATTACAATTTAAAATAATGGTATTATATACTTTAAAATATAATGTATTTCTGTGATGCAAAGTGTCTGAACAATGTTACCTCTATGGCATTTCATATAGGCTTTTAGCTTAAAAGCATGTACATTTGGAGAAATATTGATGTATTCTCATATGTTTATGTCAATTTTCTATACAGAAGAGTAATATTTATTCAATATTTATTGTCATCACTGTGAGCGCTGGTGTTTTCAATTCATACTTTCAGCCGGAGGGCGCTCTGTACACCTTTAGTCCACAAATGCCTGCTAAAGAAGAATAGGCAATCCAGGAACTAACTGAACTAACAGAGGCCAGAGATCGCTAACTATGGCTATTCAAAACACTTTTCAAGACAATAAATACACGATTGAGACGATGTCTGCATGTATTGACTGAATTTGTGTCTGAATAGCACTCACTCCGTGGGCGTGGCCGCATTATCGGATAATGAGCTGAATCACAGACTTCTGACATGGCTCTCTTTTCATACAGATTACATAAACAGAGAATATTTGTTTTCGATTTGACTTACACGATTTTAAACCTGACATTTCAACGTTTTTTTAGACATAAGTCTATTTTTTTTGTGATTAGTAGCCTAAGTTACAGTTAATTTTCTGAGAACTATCAGATTGGACTTCGTTCAGAGGGAGACGAGAGATCACGCATCATGTTAGTTTTCTTTATTTTTCAAAAAGCACATTTTGTTTTTACTCTTGAGTGTACACAAATAAAAGAAGACATTCTATAGTTTCAATTGACATATTACTTATGTCTCTATGACAAAAAATGACGGAGTATTTTAAGTCTGTTTTGCTGCAATGTGAAAAAATCCTGCAAAACGCGCCAGCGCGTTACCCAGTATGGAAATACACACAGACAATGACACGCCCCTACTGCGTGCTAGAATCTCAGAAAAACAAGCCGATTTCAACCCTAAAAATGCACGCTTTTAAATATACCAATACTGCCATCTCAAACATGGAGAGGCTTCTTCATGATCTCAACTAACAGATTCTGCAAAAAAACGATAATCACCAATTTTGAAAAAAAACGCTTCTTTCTCATTTTGCTCGAGAGTTGTGCTGCCGACTTGTGTCATTGGTTTCCGTGATGGGTCACATATACTGTGGGTCACATTGTTATGATGTCATGAGCTGTCGCCGGTCAATATGATATTGCCAAGATTGTATATGTGTTTCAGACGCCGGTTCCCATGGAGGCAGTTTGGATGCAGAATCTCGTTCCCTGTTCTCAGGGAACCATGATTACATGCGTAACCTGAGACGATTCGTAGTAACAACCATTGTTTGCATTGTGCCAAGGCACACCATGCTGCACAATGTGATTTAAAGAAGCCCTGCAACCTTTGCCAAGGCACCCATCTCCGTCCTATTTTCATTTTGGGGTGAACTAACCCTTTAACCTGTTTTGTCCATCCCGGTTGAACAGCTACAACGGAAGTGCCATCAGTACCAAGGACAAAGCCTCAATCAGTTACTGTTGCCAGGGGCAACCCTCAGGACTTTTCTGTTGGGCGTCCTTATCGGTTTCCGAGAACATCCTGTGACTGTGAGTGGGGATATCAAGGCGATGTTCCACCAGGTTCATCTTCTACCTGAGGACCGTCCTCTAATCTGTTTCCTTTGGTGGGATCTGAAGATGGATGACGATGAGGAACTCCAATACCTTCCTTGTATCTCCTTTCCCCAGCCTTATGTCCCTCCTGGAGTTGAGATGGATGGAGCTACCCATGAGGTACATATTTTCTCAGATGCCTCTGAGCAGGCATATAGAGCGGTGGCTTACCTCTGGACTACCGACCAGGAGTGTCGGACCTACCTGTCCTTATCCCTAAACGGGTGCTGCAGGAATCCTTCCCTGAGGATTATAAATGGTTAGGGACAAGGAATTCCATCAGAAGTCTACTTGTTACCCTAGCCCCTGAAATGGATCCATCCAGTGGTCTGATTAGAGTAGGAGGTCGTTTGAGAAGAGTTGCAAGTCTTGAGGACTCCAGTCACCCATCTGATCATTCTGACCATTATGACTACTAGTTACATTTTTCTAGATCGGCATAATTGTTCGCGGAAATAAGGAGATACTTCTGGATCCTACAAGGCTGCGAAGCTGTCTGGCGGTTTCAGCATGACTGCCCAAAATACTGACAGTGGAGGGCCCAGCCAACAATCCCTAAAATGGCGGATCTACCCTCTGTGTGCCTTTAGCTCTGCAAACCTGTATTATATTCCTGTGTAGTGGACCTCTTTGGACCCCTTCTGGTCAAAATTGGAAGAAAAACAGAAAAGTGGTGGGGTATTCTCTTCAAATGTATGACCACGATAGTGCTGCATTTAGACCTACTCCAGAGCATGAGTACAGACTCATTCCTCATGGCTCTTAGAAGGTTTGACGCGAGGAGCTACCAATGAGGTAACAGCAGAGTTATGGTCGGATCAAGGTACGAACCTCTGTGGTGGTGAAAAAGAATAATGGGAAGTTTATGCCACATTGGTTCCTGACCTACAGCATCAGCTTGTTCACAGTCAATTCCCGAGGAAGTCTTAATGATAGTCTTGCTGGAAGTCGAGGCAATCCTGAACTCAAAACCCTTGGGGTATTTGTCGTCAGACGTAGCAGATTCTGACTTGGTGATGCCAAATAGTCTCCTCATGGAACGGCCCAAAGGTAAGCATAGTTAGTTGATTTGCCGCTATCTGCTGTGTCATTGTGATCTGTTTGAGCCGCCAGCTGAAAGCATGTTAATTCCAGTTTATTTGTGGTGATTCTTGTAGATATAACATCAAGGTCTTAGTCATTGTCCTCAAAGTAAGCCATTTGTGTTATATTTGGATTTACAGTATTCCGAAATGTATTTACTCTCTGTGACATGCCTCTGCCTAGGCATGTCCTGTAGCGATCATTCTGTTCAGATCGGTAATATTATTAAATGTGTGATTATTCATTCTTTATTAAGATGCTGATCTATGTTACAAGTTCTTAATGATGTGATGTTAATCTGTATTGTATTATAATACTGTATTGATTCTATCAATACATGGGCACTGTATGTTATTAAGGGCAACTTATCGCTTATGGCGTGTATTTTATATGAAATATTTCATTTCAGTTTATGTAAACTATATGTGTATAGAAACATCACTGATGTGAATTGGGTATACTATTGTTGTATATGTAACAGTGAATGCTAATTTTGTTTATATTTATTTAGTTTATTCATTATCTTTATTGCACTTATTATTTTTTCAGACTACGTACATCTTTGAATATACATCTGTGGCCCATCCCTCTGCCTCTAATACACAGTGTTAAGCTGATTACCTGTCTCCTCATTATTTATGCTTTGACCGGCACCCAGGGGGGTTTACTTGTCCATTACCTAATCAGAACCTAACAGTCAAAAAGCCTCTCCAACAACCAGAAAAAAATACTTTGCTTCATTATACAGTTGTCAGGATTATGCTTTAGTTTGTTTAGTTTCATTGTGTTTTGTTTTTGTTTTCCCTGTTCCCATTTTGCCTGTGTTTCCTTGTCATTGTTAGTTACCGTGGTTGCTGATTTGAGCTCCACACCTGTTCGCTGTTACCTTGATTACTCCTTGTGTATTTAAGCCCTTAGTTTACTCATCCTTAGTTTTCATTGTTCTGTCATCTTAGTATAATATGGTTGTTATTCAGTTCTCCTGCTTGTTTCCTATTGAAGACTATTATTAAAATACAATCTATTTTGTACCCCTCGTCATCATTATTACAACCACACAGCCTCACAGAACACAGAACCTGAGTTTTAGTTTTTTTCTCTTTCTCTTTTTTCTTTTTACTATGGAGCAGAAGGAGCAAAACCTCGAGGACCAACCACCTCCCAAACCCTGCAGAGCATAAGCCAGAGCCCACCGCAGACACAGAGCCTGAGCCTGCCGTGATGCCAGCGCCAGAGTCAACACCTGAGCAGGTCATCGCCCCAGAGCCCGAGCCCCAAAGAGAGTCTGACCAGGTGTGTGAGCCGGCAACATTGTCTGTTCAAGTGAGTATCCTAGTGGAGTTCAAGGCTATGGAATGGAGCCCCTCTCACACTCCCACCACTGAAGCTGAGCTGTAGCTGGCCCCTGCAATGTATTATGATGATTTTGAATAGGATAATCCCTGTAGTCTCCCGTCCCCACTGGTCCTGCCCAGTACCAAGTTTCCTGCATCTCCAGTGATCCCACTCAGCTTCTGTCTCCCATCTCTTCTACCAAAGACTGCCAGTCCTTCGGCCCCGCCTTCACTGGCTCTCTTCAGTGCCGTGGCTCCCCCTCTGTTGACTCCGCTCTGCTGCATAGATCTGCCTCGGGTCTTGGCCTTGGCAAGGGGATCCCCTGGCTCCGTCTCCAGTCGTTGAGCCCACCTCGGCTCGTCAACCAGTTGGCTTAGCCCTGGGGCCATAGTCCTTATGGTTCCAACAGGCTCCCTCGTCCCTCCAGCTCTGCCTTGGTCAGACGTCATTTTTTCTGGGCCAGTGTAGTTCCTCCACCCCTCCGGCTCCACTTTCCCTCTGGTTCTGCCTCAGTCCTCTGGCACCCCGGCTCCACCTCAAATGTTTTTCCTACTGTTGAAATCTGTATCTAAAAGGCTCATTCAGCTGTTGACAAAACTGACATTCTTGTAAAGAATAGAAAGCAGTCCGTGTCAACAAAAAAGTAGAAAAAACATGAAACTTGTATATAACAGATATTTCCATGCTGGAAAAAAAACCATCTAAGAATTTTTCTAAACAACACTTTTTTATTTTGATGGTATTGGCCAATTTACTGACACAATAACTAGGTTTTGAAGCATTAATTAAAGGGGTTATATAATGCCACTTTTACAAGATGTAAAATAAGTCTCTGAAGTCCCCAGAGTGTGTAGGTGTAGTTTTAGCTTAAAATACCCCACAGTTCATTTTTATAGCATGTTAAATTTGTCACTTTTTGATGGTGAGCAAAAACACTCCGATTGTGTGTGTCCCTTTAAATGCAAATTAGCTGCTGCTCTCAAAAAGAGGGTGGAGTTTCAATAGCTCATGTTAGCAGCTCCGATTACCTCACGCAGACTCAATGAAAATGTAAGAAACTGTTCAGCCTTTTGTTCAAACCGTCGGACAATGATGGAGAGACTCAAGAAGAAGTGACAACATGTAGAATGCAAGAGGACGTTTCTGAATGGTTAGTTGATGAATTTATGTAGCTGATGTGGAGTTAACTATCTTAAAGTCATTGATTAGCATATTCTGTCATGATAATCTATAAATCGCTCATGTGGGAACTCTTGTAAAATGCCTACAGAGCCAGAGAATATATGCTGCATGAAGATAGAACAGGTATAGTTTAGTTTAATTATGGTTATAACTTGTCATGTTGTTATCTTGCTTTTATGACATGCTATTGCATTTGTGTTACGTACGGTATTGCAATAACATGGCCTCACCCCTTTGTTGCTTGTTCTCGGGGGCAGGGTTTATGTAAATTTTAGGGTTAGTGATGTCACCAACCCGGGAAGAAGCTCGTTGTAGTCCTTAACCCATTTTAGCCCATCGGCAACTATAGCTGCCGCAGTGTATGGTTGTCATTTTCCTTTTGTACGTTTTTTTCTAGATGTTTTCCATGTTTTATGTCTCAATGACATGCAAGAAAACATCCAAATAAAGGATTTCAAGAACAAAAAAAAGGTATTCACTTCCTTCCTGTGACATGAGGCTGTCAACTTCCTACCCCTACTTCCAGGAAAGCATAGCGAAGGCAAACCCTCCCAAAGAAAAGTAATTTTAATGTTAATATTAGGATTTTTTTGTTGACATATCTACGTAATCATGAGGGTCTCTAGAATCATCCAAACAAACAAAACAAATCTTACAAGAGATCTATAGTTTTTTGTATACTTAGTCAAAAGTCCAAGCGGCAAATAGTTGCCGGTGGGCAAATGACTTGTAAGTACATATATCATGGGGAAATGGGGTATACTGTGTTTAATGGGTTAATAAATCAAGGTTATTGGTCTTGTTTAGTGCTTTCATAATATTTTATATTGTTATATATTATATATTGTTATTTGTTAATTAATTTATTTTTTGTTTGTTTGTTATATGTGACCCTGGACTACAAAACCAGTCATAAGGGTCAATTTTTTGAAATTGAGATTTATACATCATCTGAAAGGTGAATATATATAAGCTTTCCATTGATTTATAGTTTGGTAGGATAGGACATTTGGCCGAGATACAACTATTTGAAAATCTGGAATCTGAAGGTGCAAAAAAAGCAAAATATTGAGAAAATTGCCTTAAAATTGACCAAATTAAGTCCTTAACAATGTATATCCATTCACAAAAATAATTTTTTATATATTTACAATAGAAAATTTACAAAATATCTTAATTGAACATGATCTTTACTTAATATCCTAATGATTTTTGGCATTAAAGAAAAAAAAAATCAATAATTTTGACCCATACAATGTATTGTTTGCTATTGCTAAAAATATACCCGTGCAACTTATGACTGGGTTTGTGGTCCAGGGTCACATAATAGATGTAATTTTTTCTAATGAACAATGTAATTTAACATTTTAATTCACAATGCTCTTTTGGAGCAACTTAAGGGCTGCACTTTGTTCTGCACTTTGTTCCACCACTTTAAAACAAACGGATTTGTTGTTTGTTGTGTTTTCATATTCAAGAAATTATAAGCTAGATGCAACTTTTTTGTGTTCGCATCGAATGTTCTTCAACTTTGATTGATCTGTTGAAAGCAGTTATTTTGAGTTAGATGCATAAATGTTATCCTCCTATTCAAATTTTACATTGAGGGGTGCATACAACATATTTGCCCACCGGCAACTATAGTTGCCGCACATTCAAACACGTTTTTTAAGAGAAAAAAACCAAAAACCTGGGGAAAATAAATGCAGAACATGTTCACATAGGACACTATTAACAGGACTATATGCATGAAACCATTCAGAAAAATTTGGGCACAAATGGGTTAAACAGAGAATTCTTTAAAAGAAAATATCTCCCTTTGCTTTGAACTTTGAGCATTGTAACTTTGCAGATGTTGTTTATGCTCTAATAGCAACATTACACACTAACTAAATTTAAAAAAGTGAAATCATAATCAGCCACCCCTTTAAATGTTTTGGGTGAGTTACTATGTTTTGCAGACATGCAACAGAGTTCTGATCTTCCAGCAAACAGTAGTGACAATTGAACTTTCAGTTTAGAGAATGTTAAGAATGTTCAGAAAAATGTACCAAAGCAATTGAGAAAACTGTAAAAGGTAATCCCATTGTGACTTCACTATATCTATCAATATTACAATCACCTATAACTGTAAAATCATACATTTGTCTCATGTGGTTTGACTTTATCTGGCATCTTTAACTGGCCAAACTAGATTTATGAGTCAATGAGTAATGTCAACATGGAAGTTTTATGAAGGGAAATTTATAATTACAACAGGAATGTGGCTCAGTGGGAGGAGTGTGATCCATAAGTAACTACATCGAAACTCTGAGGTGTGGTTTTTCATCACAAACACACAGACATAAAGCATCCTCTTAAGTGTTGAAGACTGATGTGAAATTTATGACAGCAGAAACTTTAAACGTTAAAAAATAATAAACTTAATAAAAACTAAAAAAACTTTTGACTTTTTTACTGTTTGTCCATGGGGAAATTGATTGGATGAATAGTTGTAGTTTGCTGTTGGTCGTTCTCATGTGAGTGACAGGTTGTCCCTCCCTTCCTTCAGTAAACAAACCATCAGAGAAGAGATGTCACTGCAAGAGGGAAGTGAAGTTATTTTGATTAAAGATTATGAGGGCACTTAAAAGAAATAATGATGTGCACAGATAAATCATTTATGATAAAACCTGCACAAATTGTCAATTTTGATTTCATTGTGACCTTAAACCTTACTTTGACCACATTTAGAACAGTTTTCATTGTCAGAACATAAATGGACTGGCGATAAGGAAAGGTTACACCAGATTAATTTATTGTTTATTGAACTGTTTATGAAATATCACACTTGCAAGTCACATGCTGTTGTTCTGAATATTAGGAACAACAGCACTTCCTCCTCCTCCTTCAAAAAAAAAAAAAAAAAAAATCTCTAGTATTCTGCTGGTGATTGGTGTAACTTGTGATCCAAAGTGTCTTGTGTTGTGTGCATGTCCAAAGGCTCTTCCTCCCTGTTTACGCCGTCACGCTGAAGCAATCAGCCTGTCAATCCCGTGAATGTAAACTCCTTTGGCAGCCACTAATCATCACACACTAAACTCATGCGGTCAGTGAGTTGATGTGACAAGTGATGCACTGCTGACAGCTGGACCCTGATTTCACTATGAAACAGCAGGATGCTATCTCTGTGTAATTACAGGTGATAAAGAGCTTTATTTGTGTTTTTTGTTTGTTTGATTGTTCAATGGTTTCTTTTGCACTTAAAGGGTTAGTTCACCCAAAAATGAAAATTATGTCATTAATGACTCACCCTCATGTCGTTCCAAACCCGTAAGACCTCCTTTCATCTTAGGAACACAGTTTAAGATATTTTAGATTTAGTCCGAGAGCTTTCTGTCCCTCCATTGAAAGTGTTTGTACGGTGCAATGTCCAGAAAGGTAATAAAAACATAATCAAAGTAGTCCATGTGACATCAGTGGGTTAGTTAGAAGTTTTTGAAGCATCGAAAATATATTTTGGTCCAAAAATAACAAAAACTACGACTTTATTCAGCATTGTATTCCCTTCCGGGTCTGTTGTTCATCCGGGTTCACGACTCCGCAGTGACGCTGCTGACGTAAGACACTGCTGACGTGTTATGTAGTGCGCCCGAGCTTCGTTTACAGTCTGAGGGAGACGCACGCTGTATTCAAGCTATTCTACATTGTTTGTATTTTGGTATTGCTATATTTTTTAAAATGGTGCGTAAGTGTGCATGTCGCGGATGTTCTAATCGCCAAAAACAACGACGTAAAAGTGCATTACCAACGCCGACAGATGAAAGGATTCAATGGAATCAATTCAATGGAATGGATTCCAGAAGAGAATACAATGCTGAATAAAGTCGTAGTTTTTGTTATTTTTGGACCAAAATGTATTTTCGATGCTTCAAAAACTTCTAACTAACCCACTGATGTCACATGGACTACTTTGATTATGTTTGTATTATCTTTCTGGACATGGACAGTCTACCGTACAAACACTTTCAATGGAGGGACAGAAAGCTCTCGGACTAAATCTAAAATATCTTAAACTGTGTTCCGAAGATGAACGGAGGTCTTACGGGTTTGGAACGACATGAGGGTGAGTCATAATTTTCATTTTTGGGTGAACTAACCCTTTAAATATAAACGCCTAATTGGCACAACTGTTATATATCAGTATCATATTAGTATATATGTAATAGTATTTAGATTATGTCACATAAGACAAGTGCTAATGTAATGAAAAACCCTGTAAAGCCTGACATATGAAATAAGTTACACTGTAAAAAAGAACTGTTGGTTTAACTTAAAAAAGTGAGTTACCTTGGTTGCCTTAAAATTTTGAGTTCATTGAAATTAAAAATGTGAGTTAATACAATGAAGGCGATTGATTTAATCAACAGAAACTCAAAATATTGTTATCTGAACCACATTAATTATCTTTGTTGGTTTGACAAAAGAAAAAATGTCGTGATAACAAATCATGAATTTTGTTTCTTTTATGGATCATATAGTATGATATAGTGAGCAGCATATGGAACTCATGTTCAAGGAGATATAAACCAATTTTAGGTCCAAACTGAGCAAAAATATGCAATTTGGTCCGGCTTCTGATATTTATATCGCCAAGACTTTTTACTTGCTAAGAAAGTATTAAGTATAGAAGGGATGTATGCTATCAAATATGATACAGTAGGTTTTATAGAGTTAACTAGTGCACTTTTATCCTCACAAGCTTGGTTAAAGGTATATTATGTTAAAGTTTCACCACTGCAGTACTAGAATACACAAGTTGCCCTCAGAGGTTGAGTCAAACAAACGCCAGCGCTGGTTCAAATAGCAACAAAATAGCCCTACCTTAAGGCAATGAGGAACCTATGAAGGGCAAAGATCTGGCAGTCTATCCAAACCTATTTGTCAGCTGAGCATTAGACAAATAGTCCTGTATTTACTCTACCCTTTTTCATGTCTACAGAGCAGCAAAGCAACAACCAGTGTACAGCAGCACTGAATTACAATTGTGTAAACACAGCAGACGGAAATCATTCCAAGCTTTTGTTTGAATGAAAAGCATGCTGCTTATATTTGTGTCCTAATGTGTGTTTCGATGTTTCAATCATCATCATTTAATGCCGTGCAAGACATATATCCTCCTGCACTTCAAGTGGTGGGTGTGCTGTGTTTAAATGAAACAGGTTTGTCTTCACTTGGTAGTCTTTAGTATACTTACTAGCTGCATTTGTCTTGGCTTGTTCTCTGTCTATCAGATGTGCATGGAAGAATGTATATCAAACATTTACACAATAACCATTCATAGTTTCATATTTGGCTCTCTAGCTCTTTGCATAACCGCACAGTTCGGTACAGCTGAAAATTTGTTTAATAAGTAAGATTAAATCCATTGCCTGGTATTTTTTTGCAGTGCATCATAAAAGCAGTTCATTTGTAAACTTGTATCTTAGGGCACTTTTTAAATGAGTAAACTGTGAATGGTTTAACTCAAATGTGTTTTTATGCTGTACAGTTGCATAATTCAGTATGGCACATGAGTTTGAGTCACTGCAACGATCTGACCTGCAGTTGATGATGTCAACAACATAATTATATGACATTTCTTTTTTTAGTATGATGAGACAGATGAGACATAATTCAGGGGAATCATTTACCCTCCCGTTCAATCATTTGCTCAGCAAGATTGCTTTTTTGATCAAAAATACTGTCAAAACAGTAATTTTGTGAAATATTATTACAGTTTAAAATATTGATATATTTAAAAATGTAATTTATTCCTGTGGTGTCAAAGCTGAATTTTCAGCATCATTACTCCAGTCTTCAGTGTCACATTGATTGAAAACAGTGAAATGCAAACTATTTTTAATATTTATACAAACTATATTTAATATTACGCAAACCTGCAATAATTAAATATGTTAAATTACGCAAATATAGCCTACTTTATGTATTTAATTTTAGCTGTGTGAGATTCTCCAGCTTTGTTGTTGTTGAGAAAAGCTCCGCCCTCTTCTGGAAAGCAGCTCATTTGCATTTAAAGGGACACACACAAAAACGGTGTGTTTTTGCTCACACCCAAATAGGGGCAAATTTAACAAGCTATAATAAATGATCTGTAGGGGATTTTGAGCTGAAACTTTACAGACACATTCTGGGGACACCAGAGACTTATATTACATCTTGTTATAGGTCCCCTTTAAAAGTAATTTTCCCCAACACTGTATTTTGAAGTGAACTATTTAATATAAATATTTTGTTAATAGTGCTCCGTTAAGCTTTATTTGTATTTTATAAACTGGGAATTCCAGCTTGAAATGGCCTTGTTCACTTTGCTGGGCATGGGGTTTGGGTTTGGTGTCACACAGGAATGCCTACACTCAGCTGTGACAAACACTAACCACAGATTTGAAAGTTATCACGTGAATCACTGATATCTGATAACCCACAGCACGTACTGCCGCAGTTCTCTCTAGCTTTTCTATCCAGTAATAGTTTCTTTAAATATTTCATACCTGTGATTTCATGGAAAACACTGTCAATCTGGGTCCAGCAAACAATAGTGAGGATGATTGACCTCCAGTTTTTAATCTTTGTTATCTGAGATGTTATAGTAGAACTCTATAACATGTCTATAACATGCTGATATGCATGTTATAAAAGATGTCACCACTGTAAGATTTCCTGTCTGACAATGTAATATTTTGTACATCACTAATGTACTAAACAAAAGTGACATTTTGTTTTTCTGATGTTGCTAGCACCTAACAAGGCCTATACTTAAAGTCCCCCTGTAGTCAATAATTTTATCCCTTAAAACTCATCTTTGATCACCAAAATGACATATTTAAAAAAAAAATTCCTGTGACAAAAAATGTCTTAATGCTTTAATGTAACTCTACACCCGTGCTTCATTTAATATACGCGGATCTATGCATATGCTAATTAGCCCCGCCTCCACTCACTCGCACAACCTCAGAGATCCACTCGGTCAACTTACTGAGGTAAATGCTGCACAATAGTATCGCTCTTTACAACGTCGGACACATAAGGGTAAATAATATGATTAGCCTTTTGCTTGACTACATTATCAAACAGCTAATAATGTGTTGCTAACGTTACACAAATCATGTTCCTGTTCACCATCTGAGTCAGACAGCTGCCTTCTAACAATCAATATCCTTAGAAAACGCTTTGAACAACTCAGAACATCAGTAAAGGCATATAGTTCATCATAACATCGTAATATACATCATACACCTGTTGTTAAATCTACATGATTTTTCATATGAACAGAAAAATATACCAGGATATATTCTCTTGAGACTCCCCTGCTTTAGATCAGTCATAGTTAATGATATGCTAAAGCCCGCCCGCACGTTGATGTGATTGGTTACAAGGTAGTTTGTGACGTCACAAACGCCAGCGATTTCAAATCGCGTTTTTAAATCTGTTTTTAGATCACTGCAGTTTTAAAGAGAAAATACTCAGCAATGCTGTTGACTTATGAATTTGCAGTTTGAACTAATTGTTATATACTAGCATATTGCATATAAAAATGAGTTCAAAACTTTGACCTGTGGAGGGCAGTAATACACTTAGCAGTGTCTAAACTGCCGGAATTCTAATAAAGAAGAAGAAGAGAGCTAGTTCAAGATTAGCATTTATGGTTAAAACTTATATAATTGTAAATGTTTTTCAGAAAATGAGCGATGGTTTCACTAGATAAGACTCTTATTTCTCATCTGGGATCGTGTAGAACAATTTGAAGCTGCAGTGAAACTAATTTTGACCTTCAACTGTTTGGTGCCCATTGAAGTCTACTATATGGAAAAAAAATCCTGGAATGTTTTCATCAAAAACTTTAATTACTTTTCGGCTGAAGAAAGAAAGACATGGACATCTTGGATGACATGGGGGTGAGTAAATTATCAGAATTTTATTTAAAAGTGACCTAATCCTTTAAGATAAACATGTTTTATATTTTTATTTGATCAAACTTTGATATCTTTTTTAAATAATATTCTATGTAAAAGACATTATGGTCTGAGGACTTCACCCAAAAATAAAAACAAATTCTTTCATAATTTACTCACCGTATGTTCTTCCAAACCTATATAACTTTTTTCTTCTCCAGAACATAAAAGAAGATATTTTGAATGTTGGGAACCAAATAACATTGGAGAACACTGACTTTCACTGTATGCAAAAACAATTTTCATTTTGAAATCTGTTATTCAATAATTTGAATTTGCTTGTGGCATGTGGCTTTCAAATGTCAGCAGTTTTGACATTTTCTTATGTAATAATATAATGGTGGTGGGTTAAGTGTACAGATATTTTCAGGGCCACGGCCGAATGAACGATAGATAGATAGATAGATAGATAGATAGATAGATAGATAGATAGATAGATAGATAGATAGATAGATAGATAGATAGATAGATAGATAGATAGATACGTCTGATGGTCTTTCTCCGTATGAGAGCAGAGGAGGAGGAGGAGGACAGGTGAAATCAGCTGGCAGTGAGGAGCTGCTTGTTCGCAGGCCTTTAGGGGGAGTGTTGAGACGCGTGGAGACTGAGACTGGCACCGCGTCTGTGTGAAGGGGGAGAGGCTGGGAAACGACAGGAGCACAAGCGAGGCAGAGCTTCACCGTCTGTGGCCCTCTGTCCCCTCGTCCTCGATGCCTTCAAAAAACACATCGCCCTGCCGATAACAAGGACACTGAGCGATCGAACGACCGCGCGCGCTCGAGACGCCACCGCTGCTGCGCCCGAAACGGAGAGATGTCCACGGTGAGTCAGATCTTTTTCTAGGGTGATCAGTCATGTTTTATGTAGGGCTGCTTTCTAGCGTGGTTTCAGATGGACTAACGTTATACAAGCGTTTGCCTTTTATAGAGGACATTTGGAAGAGTCGTGCAGAAGGCTTTAATGCAGCATTAGCACTGAGTTTTGACGGTTGGCCAAATGCAACACCCCTCTCTTCATTCACACCAGCGAAATATTCAGAATTAAACGTCCTGCCTTGCTGATGTTGCCCTAAAGGTCGAACGGTCCCGCAAAAAATGTGAAATAAGGCGCAAAACAGCAGCTGCCGGTCTAAATAGATGTCATGCGTGAGGCTTAAGGCATAAGGCTTGGTGTCCATCTGATGCTTGAGTTGTGCGTGTTTGCCTCTGTAAAACAAGGCGATGATGACTGATGCGTTGGAATGTTTCGCACGCTATGATCCCTATAACATGTCCAGCGCAGATATGGACCGAGCGGACGTGTTCACGGCCTGTAGCGCGCGATAATTCAGCTCGTTTAGGTGAAGGACGGGGCTGTATAGACCACACTTGGCGGTCGGGTGTGACATGCTGTGTTGCACAAGTATCCGCACACTGTTACTGTAACAGCCTCTACACGGTCACTGCTGCGAATATGACACACACACACACACACACTGAACACACACTCAGTGTTATGTAACGAAACATCTCCAAACGGCCTATGGGAGAAATGCTGCATAGTTCTTCTGGCAACATGAGCCATCGATGAAGCGCTGAAATTATGCAGCATGCATATGTTAAGGCGATGGCGAACAGTCGTTGGTGTTTGTATGAACGTGCACACGTCGATGTTTGTGTATATGAGCGTTTTTATTTATTTTCTTTCTTTTTTTAAAGGACAGCAGTTTGTTTGATGGAGCTCTTTTCCTTTAAGAGGAAACGGGGATTTAGATTAATAACAGTTAGTGATGTTGTGACTGATGCGACATTGACATCTCTACATTTGCATTATGTAACATCAGCGCGCGGCTGTTGAAATGTCGTGCAAATGTCCCGGAGGAATACAGCACGAGCGCCAGCGAGGATGCATGTTACAGATACAAGCACATTTGTGCTGTAGTATGGCCTCTACTGGAATTATGACTCAGAATAGATTGGCTATGGATGTTAATACGTACTGTACTGTCATTAATGCGTTCTCGCATCAATTAGCGATGTTCGGTTCGTGAATGAATCGTGTTTAAGTTGGATCTTTTTGATGAATCGGTTCACAGAACTGATCTGAATGATTCGTTCATAAATAGGACTGAATCGTTCCAAAGCGGTTCTACAGTGTACTTAAAGGTGCTAAAGAGGATGTTTTGTTTTATACATTTTTGTAATATTACTTGAAACTGTATTTACTAGCTGATAAAAGACTATTTATTAGGTGCACTGAAAGGAATATTATTAATATACATCATCTGTGCACGAGGTAGGGCCTTAAAAACATCAGCCAATCGTTTACGCGATCATCGCGTAAACGATTGGCCCTCTGGCTTGTCAATCACTGCCATGACGTTCCTTGTGAGAGACGCGCGGCTGCGCGCTCCAGTAACTTTCCACACTCCACAGGCGCCGCATGCAATGTAGGAGTAACAACTGCAGATTATGAGTTACCTGCGGTGAGTCCGACATAATGAATCCACTAAGTGTGTGCGCGGCTTTAAGTCGCGCACACACTTAACGATTGTAAGGCCGATTATGAATGTAAATTGATACTTATGACTGATCGCGCTCAAACGCGTCCAGTCAGAGCCAGTTGCGTTCAGTCTGCGATTACAGTCGGTGTTCAAATTCCATGTGAAAGTATATAAATCTGCTTCAGGAGCAGGAAACAATCGCTGTATGTTGAGCACAGTCTTAGAATGCTTTAGCTAGTCGTTAAATGTGTGCCCGGCTTAATAACACAGTGAATGCCGGTGGTAAATTGTGTCATATGTATTGTTCCAATACTCGTGCACAAGTTTTGGGAGGCGTTCCCTCGAAATGGAGGGGGGTTGTTCTTACGCATGCGCTCATTTCAAAAACTCAGTCGACGAAAAGATCCTCTGTACCACCTTTAAAGGGTTAGTTCACCAAAAAATGAAAATTCTGTCATTTATTACTCAACCTCGTGTCGTTCCACACATGTAAGACCTTCGTTCATCTTCAGAACACAAATTAAGGCTTTTTGATGAAGTCTGCGAGGTTTCTGTCTCTCCATAGAGATCCAAATACAACTAATCCAAGGTCCAGAAAAGTAGGAAAAAGACATCATTAAAGTACTCCATGTGACTCCAGTGGCTTAAACTCAATTTTATGAAGTGACGTGAGTGCTTTGTTTGTGCTTTTTTTTTTTTACCACTTTACTTACAAAAATATTGCTCTGCATGGCGTTCACGAGAGCTTCATGACGCATGCGTGTTGTGTTCAGTCTCGCGCGTCAACTCAAGCTTCACAACATGATTTGTGTTCACGCGAGAGCTGGCATTGTTGCAGGAACATGCTTTGGATAATATTATTTAGTAAATAAAGTGGTAAATTAAGTTTTTTTGTGCAATCAAGCACTCACGTCGCTTCATAAAATTGAGTTTAAGCCACTGGAGTCACATGGGGTATTTTATGATGTATTTTTCTGGACCTTGAAGTGGTAGTTGCGTTGGATCTCTTTGGAGAGACAGAAACCTATCAGACTTCATCAAAAATATCTTAATTTGTGTTCTGAAGATGAATGAAGGTCTTACGGTGTGGAACAACATGAGGGTGAGTAATTAATGACAGAATTTTCATTTTTGGGTGAACTAACCCTTTAACTTGCTGAACTGTATACTAGCACTACTCTCTCATATATATATATATACACTACCGTTCAAAAGTTTGGGGTCAGTAAGATTTTTTAATGTTTTAAAAGAAGTATCTTCTGCTCACCAAGCCTGCATTTATTTGATTAAAAATACAAACAAAAACAGTAATATTGTGAAATATTATTCCAATTTAAAACAGCTGTTTTCTATGTCAATATACAATAAAGTGTAATTTATTCCTGTGGTCAAAGCTGAATTTTCAGCATCATTACTTTAGTCTTCAGTGTCACATGATCCTTCAGAAATCAATCTAATATGATGATTTGATGCTCAAGAAACATTTATGATTATTATCAATGTTGAAAACAGTTATTTACATTTTTATTTCATGATGCTATGATGAATAGAAAGTTCAAAAGAACTGGTGAGCAGAAGATACTTCTTTTAAAACATAAAAAAATCTTACTGACCCCAAACTTTTGAACGGTAGTGTATATATATATATATATATATTCGTATCTAGTCGAGAACTGATGTGGCAAAAAGTAAATACTTAAATAATCACAAATGCTACTGGAATAAGTTATAAGACTTTTTTAAAAGACTTTTATGATTATTTTACTACTATAATGTGTAAAAATGAGAGCATGTAAATGTAAATTTCATTTCAATTTTGTTTAATCAGCTGCCTGAATCATAGCTGAAACAACAAACTGAACTAAGACATATGACATAATAAACACACTAATGACACATAAAATAAAAACCATTATAAACTGTATGTTTTTACTAGAACGTTTTAGACTAATTTGGCACGTTTGGATGTGAGCGACCACGGCATTACGTAAAGAACCAGCGAATCCTTTTTGAGCTGGTTTGAAATGAACTCTTTGGCAGAACCGATTCACTGAGTCAGATGTCCCATCACTAGTCAACATGCCCTGTACAAGTGAATAATATGAGCCAGTACAGGGCTGAAGACATACAGTAATGAATTCCTGTTTGTTCATCAATACCTTTCAACATCACCAGCTGGTCCAGATCCAGATATGTGAGACAAATATGTGCTATGTGTTCATTTTTATAAGAATATTGTTAATTCATATGTTCATTCTGCTGGTTTAGGCCTGCCAGGACTGAGTGATTGACAGTCGGAGGATTCTTTTAAGTTGATCACGTCTTACCTCTGATTATCTGTCATTGTCTGATTAGACAGGATATACCAGGACTGTTGCTTTCGGATTAAAGGAACAGTTATCATTGATAGGAAGTGCCATGTCCTGCTACAATATATGATAGTTTTCTGAATATAATACTATAGAACTGTAAGATAGAATAGTTAGGTGATGAGAATTAATGCGAAGCCATAAATTAATGATGAGCAGTCAGATATACACCGTTGCCCTAGGCAACTGTCATTATTCAGAAATATTTGACTGGATGCCACAACTGGCCAATGCAAATCTAGAGTCTAATAATATCTTCTTTTTATACAGTGATACTTTTCATTTGCAGTCACCAAAGCTTTATTTGCATCATTGTTAACACGTACAACATTGTCAGACTGTATAAAATACAAACAGAACATAAAATAGACAATACAAACACAAAATAAGTTATGAAGCGAAAAATACAAAGAATGGACTCTAGAATCTTCAATGAACCTGTGTTATGAAAATAAGTGTATATTATGTATTAAAGGGGTCATGACATGAGAAATCAAATTTGCCTTGGTATTTTTCGACATATAAGAGGTCTTTGTACCATTAAAAAATCCTGCATGTTTCATAGCTTAAAACATCCTCCTCATAAACAAAGCATTTATTTAATCAAGCTCCAAAAATGGCTTGTTTGGATATTGCGGGGATCTTGTCGATGAATCACAGAACTGATCTGAATGATTCGTTCATAAATCAGACTGAATCGTTCCAAAGCGGTTCTCCAGTGTACTTAAAGGATCCTCTGTACCACCTTTAAAGGGTTAGTTCACCTAAAAATTAAAATTCTGTCATTTATTACTCAACCTCGTGTCGTTCCACATCCGTAAGACCTTCGCTCATCTTCAGAACGCAAATTAAGATATTTTTGATGAAATCTGAGAGGTTTCTGTCCTTCCATAGAGATCCAACGCAACTACCACTCCAAGGTCCAGAAAGGTAGGAATGACATCTTTAAAGTACTCCATGTGACTCTAGTGGCTTAAACTCAATTTTATGAAGCGATGTGAGTGCTTTGTGCAAAAAAAAAAATTTAATTTACCACTTTACTTACAAAAATATTGATCTGCTACATGCGTCAACTCAAGCTTCACGACGCATGCGTTTTGTGTTCACATGAGAGCTGGCATTGTTGCGTGAACATGCTTTGGATAATATTATTTTGTAAATAAAGTGGTAATTTATGTTTTTTTTTGCGCAAACAAAGCACTCACGTCACTTCATAAAATTGAGTTTAAACCTCTGGAGTCACATGGAGTACTTTAATGATGTCTTTTTCCTACTTTTCTGGACCTTGGAGTGGTAGTTGCATTGGATCTCTATGGAGGGACAGAAACCGACTTCAACAGACTTCATCAAAAATATCTTAATTTGTCAAAAATGGCTTTTAATATATCAAAAATGGCTTGTTTGGATATTGTGGGGTCTGTGATGTCACATGGGCAAATACTGTATATTTGCATATGACCACCTCCAGAGCAAGACATCGACGAATAGTTATACATCATCGCACCATAGGCCCCACCCACTGGCATTCAACAGCTGGCATTTGCCTACACTGGATGTAAGCATCGCGTCAAAATCAAATAGAATCCATTATAATCACTGATGCTGTCTACACTGGATACAGTATACAGATGCACACTCAGTTTCTGATTTAGTCCACGCGCTTGAGTCTAGTGCTGGGCGATATGGTCAAAAATATTATCACAGTATTTTTTTCCATATCATACGATATTGATATTTATCACGATTAGTCATTTACTATTTGGGGAAGGAAATGCTTTCCACATATTTGCTAGACCTGATGGATGGAAACATGTAAACTTGTTTGTTCACAATTAAACTCCACAAAACACGACAGCTGCGCCGTTCATTCACACAGAGACACGCAGAAATCACTTATTAGCGACATGCATTGACTGGCTGTTGTCTTGTTTATTTCTGCTGTGTGATAGGCTGTTAGATCAATCCATATCGAGTAAAAATGCCCAGAGCTTATCATTATAGCTTCATCATTAGCTTATTGTTACGATATGATATTGTTTATCGCCCCGCCCTACTTGAGTCTGCCGACAACACGACAAATGGAAGAGTGAAGGAAAGTTCGCTTTTGTCCAGTTTAAACAGCATGTTAGCATCCCAGCATCGGAAACAAGTGAATGGTTTATTTTATTGGCGTCCCGGATCGTGTCGGAGGATTATATGTTTGTTTGGAGCATTTTGTTTTTTTAAACGAGGCATGATTTCATAATGCTTTGTTTGTAAATGACGATATTTTTTATGGATAATGTTTTTAAAACTCTTACTCACATGCAATAGCGAGTGGTCGTTGATACTGTTTCCTATGCAATGACGTAAGCCAGTCATAACAGTGGCTGTTTACTGACAAGCCATAAAGGAGCCGCCCCTTAAAAACAGATAATTTCAAACAGAAGGTCAGATAGATTTCACATAGGCCTATTTGTTTTTTTTTTTGTGCAAAAAACTTTATTAACAAAAGTGAACCTCAAGGAACATATTAAAAGAATTTTAAAAAATTCATGTCATGACACCTTTAAAAATGATAATGGTAAAATAGAGACATTCAATTTGAAAAGAGTATATTTAGAGTATATTTATATTTAGAATTAAGATGTACCATTTATATGCATTTATTTCACTTTCTCACAACTTCTTCAACTTCAATTGCTTCAGTTTTGGTTATTTGATCTGGTCATCTTACTGATATCTTGATTCTTCTCTGCTTTCTCATTCATCTAATTTCGAATCTTTTAGCAGAATGTCTCGTGCTTTCAGCCTTTTGACCCACAACCATGGTAGAATAACATTTAAAGCTCAGAATATCTTAAATTGGCAAGGATTAAATGTGAAACTTAGATCTAATGCTAGTGTTTCTGAGCCTTCTTAACTGGTTTACTTAGGCATATTGTTATTAATCATTGCTGATAAGGAAGTGAAGTGTATATAGATTTAAGAGCTGCCTGTCATTGATTAGAAATACAGTGACAGTTTAGGGAAATGAACCTGGTGCTTTCCATATTTGTTGCGATTGTTTTATTGCTTAGTTTAGGTGCAGTGTAATTTTAACCTGTTAAATAGTGTACCTGTCAGGAATTTTAGACTATGTGAAAGCATGTGTTGTGATAATAACCATCTACTAATCAAACATTTGGATCCTTAAGTAAGAAAATGCATTTTGGATGTCTTATAGAAAATGCTGAGTTTTAAATAATTCAACTGTATAATTGTCCAGATTCTTTTAACGCATTTTATTGATCTCACATTGTTTGTATTGATGGTTTATCCTCAACAGATCCAGAAGGTATGAAGATACAGTTGAACAAAGTATCAGTAAAAGATCTCCAGATCCATCAGGCCAGTCTACAGTAACTAAACGAAACTGGACTCCCTGATAGTCATCACACAATTGTCTGAACTCTACATTTTTGCTTTCACTCATCCACTGCTCTAAATGAGTGTCTTAGACAGCAAGATCAGGGCTGGGTCGCACACTAGAACCCACACAGGTAAAGAGATCAACGAAACCTCATTAAAAACATACAAATGGTTCTCTGATGAGCATGTTTTTATTATTATGTTAGTTCGCAGTGCATTAACTAATGTTAACAGATATGACTTTTGATCTTAAAATGTAGTAGTAAATGATGAGATTAAAGGGTTATTTCTGTCATTTATTACTCACCCTCTTGTCATTCCACACCTATAAGACCTTCGTTCATCTTCTGAACACAAATTAAGATATTGTTGATGAAATCCGAGGGTTTATAGGCAGCAATGTCATTGCCTTTTGAGGTCCAGAAAGGTAGTAAAGACATGTTACAGTGGTTCAACCTTAATGTTATGAAGCGACAAAAATACTTTTTATGTGTAAAAACAAAACAAAAATAATGACTTTATTCAACAATTTGAACTGTTGTCATACGCTGTTGATGTAGTGAACGCAGTAAAGGCTTCTGTGTTTACGTCAGAACGCCAGCTCAGTATTGGCCGACGCTGTACATGTGAGCAGCACGACTCATGCGTGTAATGCTGACGCAGGAGCCGGCCAATAATGAGTCGGTGTTTCAACGTAGAACCTGGAAGCGGTGAACTGCGTTCACTTTGTCAACTGGGTATGACAACAGTTCAAATTGTTGAATAAAGTCGTTATTTTTGTTTTTGTTTTTGTGCATAAAAAGTATTTTCGTCGCTTCATAACATTAAGGTAACATTTTAACTATGTCTTTACTACCTTTCTGGACCTCAAAAGGCAATGAAGTTGATGCCTATGTGTGGATCAGAATCTCTCGGATTTCATCAAAAATATCTTAATTTGTGTTCCGAAGACGAACGAAGGTCTTGCGGGTTTGGGAGGACATGAGGGTGAGTAGCCTTTAACATTATCTAAGATTAATAAATGCTGTAGAAGTATTGTACATTGTTAGTTCATGTTAACTAATGTGTTTAGCTAATGTTGTTTGTAATTATTTAAAAAAAATAACAAAACTGCTTCACTGCTTATTATTAAAAAGCTGTCATATGGTACAACTCCCCAAAAAGATAATTATGAATGAATAGTTTGTGATGTTTTGTAAAAAAAAAAATGTCTTAAAAGTATAATTAAGAATTTCTTCGAAAATAATGATTAAAGGATTAGTTCACTTTCAAATAAAAATTAGCCCAAGCTTTACTCACCCTCAAGCCATCCTAGGTGTATATGACTTTCTTCTTTCTGATGAACACAATCGGAGAACTATTAATAAATATCCTGACGCATCCGAGCTTTATAATTGCAGTGAGCGGGATAAATGAGTATCCATCATAAACGTACTCCACATGGCTCCGGGGGTTAATAAAGGCCGTCTGAAGCAAAGCGATGTGTTTGTGTAAAAAAATATCCATATTTAACAAGTTATGAAGTAAAATATCTAGCTTCCGCCAGACCGCCTTCCGTATTCAACTTACGAAGAAAGTGTAAAACTCTCGCAGTTCAAAAAGCTTATGCTACGTGCTACGCCTTCCCTATTCAACTTACGGAAAAAGCTTAACTGACGCGACGCCAGTTCCATTTTTTCCGTAAGTTCAAAACGGAAGGCAGTCTGGCGGAAGCTAGATATTTTACTTCATAACTTGTTAAATATTTTTTTACACAAACACATTGCTTCGCTTCAGAAGGCCTTTATTAACCGCCGGAGCCGTGTGGAGTACGTTTATGATGGATGGAGACACTTTCTTCAGCTCATACTCGTTGATCCCGCTCACTGCCATTATAAAGCTAGGATGTGTCAGGATATTTATTAATAGTTCTCCAATTGTGTTCATCAGAAAGAAGAAAGTCATATACACCTAGGATGGCTTGAGGGTGAGTAAAGCTTGGGCTAATTTTCATTTGAAAGTGAACTAATCCTTTAAGATTAAGTGTAAAGTATGGAAAGTATGTTATTACTTATTACTTAAAGGGATAGTTCCCCCAAAAATGAAATTTCTGTCATCATTTAACCACCCTCATGTTGTTCCAAACCTGTAGGAGTTTCTTTCTTCTGCTGAACACAAAAGAAGATATTTTGAGGAATGTTGGTATCCAGACAGTTGACGGTAGCCATTGACTTCTATAGTAGGAAAAAAATATTATGGAAGTCAATGGGGTCCATCAACTATTTGGTTACCAACATTCTTCAAAATATTTTCTTTTGTGTTCAACTGAAGAAAGAAACTCATGCAAGTTTGGAACAACATGAGGGTGAGTAAATGATGATAAAATTTTCATTTTTTTTTTTAACTATGCCTTTAAAAGCTAAGCCACTTGACATTTTTTGTAAATGTAAAAAACCTTTTTCAAAACCATATTTAACCAACATGAGTACATTTCACGTGAGGACATGTGAACCGGGATGTTTACCTGGCACATGTGTTTTTTTGTCTGATCCACATAAGCATTGTACAATGCCATCACACTCTGTCTCTGACTTTGGTTTCCCTCATGTCTCCCTACAGAATGTCCTGGATCAACGGCTTCCTAGTGGCCAGAGTGGATGATCGTAAGACCGTGTGGGGTGAGCGCAATGGCAAGAAGTCCAAGCGCAAGGTTGGCTCCTCTCTCTGCAACCCACGCTACATGAGCTGCCTGCGGGACGTGGAAGCCATGGAGCCTCCTCCCCAGCCGCCCCACTCTCAGGCCTCCCGGTCTGGAGGAGGAGGAGTAGTTACGGGCGGAGGCAACTTCGGCATGCGCTGTGGATGG
>RJVU01029436.1:1112801-1123712 GCA_003731715.1 Anabarilius grahami
CTGGGTTTCGAGGACGGTGAGGTCAAGGGGCGGAAAGGGGATGGCTCAGGTTTCGAGGGCTCCAGTGATGACACGGCCAGTGGGACGGGGTCAGTGACGGCGGCGGACTGCTGGCAGCGGGTGGTTCGCGTGTTCCAATCCAAGAAGTTCCAGTCACGCAAACTGGAGCGTCTCTACCAGCGCTACTTCTTTAGGCTCAATCAGAGCTCCCTCACAATGCTGATGGGCGTCCTGGTGATCGTCTGTGGGGTCATGCTCACCTTCCATTGCATCCACGGACTGCCCGATGTGGTCTACGCCTCCGTGCTCTCCGTGGCGATGGCCCTCTTCTTGGCGCTGATGGTGGTGTGCAACCGTAACGGGTTCCACCAGGACTACATGTGGATGGTCAGCTACCTTGTGATTGGAGTGCTAATTGTGGTGCAGGTTTTCGGGGTGTGGATGGTCGCCCCCCGCAGCGCCTCGGAGGGGATCTGGTGGTCCGTCTTCTTCATCTACATCATCTACACACTGCTGCCCGTGCGGATGAGGGCGGCAGTGCTCAGCGGAGGAGTGCTGTCCTCCATACACCTCCTCACCACGTGGAGGATCAATCAGGATGATGAGTTCCTCTGGAAACAGGTGGGTCCTGCGCTGTAGTCCTCCATTTTAATTCCAACTAAACTTGGGTTTTGATTTTTATCTATTCCTTCATTATATTTGAGTATATTTGAATAGGGTTGGGAATTGAGAATGGTTCAATAAAAAAAAAAAAAAAAAGAAGAGTTTGGTTCCAAAACGCAATAACTCCATTTTGATTAATTTGAGTAAAAAGGTGTTTTCTTTACCAAGAAAGTGGTAAGATGAAAACCACTATTTTCTGTTTCAAACTTTCACATAGCATCTTTTGGTTATAAAAACATTAAAAATTCAAATCTACATTTTGATTTTAAAAAGTTTATTGTAAAAACTTATTATTTTTTTCCCCAAAATGCAATAAATCCATGACACTTTTTTTTTTTTTAAATGCAATTAATCCATCAATATAAAAGTTATTTTTCAAATTGAAAATACAGAACAAAGTAAGTTGATTCACATATTCACATATTGATTCACAGAGTCTAAACTTTGCCAATATTTATCTTATATACAGGCATTTTACTAAAAATACATTCAGCCGTCGCTCCCAAAATAAATTCAACAGGTAATCTTGTTAATGTTATAAATTAATTGTCATTACCGATTAAAGAGTATCTGGCGCCACCGCACGGTTAAATAAACGCATTTGCCGAGTACATTGGTATTAAAAATGGCTTTTTTAAAAAGCCTTCAATGTTTACAGGGGGTGGAATGGTGCACTGTGATTGGTTGAGCGGATAAATCGTGTTCTGCGGAAAAAGGAGACTGGCGTTTGTCGCATTTTGGAAAGAAAGGGAGAAAACCTGACAGAATAACACAACGGATATCGTATTTTGCGCAAAATTAATAAATTACTTTTCAATACCGACCAGATACAAGACTGATTTTGGTGGAAACTCAATTTTTTTGAGTTAAACTCGACTGATATGTCAGGATTGTCATCCAGTAGACATGGGCAAAGCCTCAAAAACGGGCTGGAAGGAGGGCCTCTATAGCGCCACCTTTTAAAAAAAGTGGGGGGTTAGTTTAACCTACAGTCACCAAACTCGGTACACACATTGTTCTCATTAAGCTGGACAACTTTCTAATTTACAGTCATTAGCTCTGACCAACAGGAAGTCCAATATTTTGGTTTGAATGTGAATTTTTTCACCCTCTCTCTCCCTCTCTGTGGTTCAATTGATTTTATAAAAGTGGCTGTTTAAAATAAACTTGCATAAGTGAGCAGAAAAATTTAGACATGTACCTTACTATTACCTGAGACTGATATTAAAATCATCTTTGCAGGTTCTGTGATTTGGCTCTATTAATTAATTTTTTTATTTTATTTTTTCATCTTATACCACACATATTGAAATTAAATGAAAGCATGCTTTGGAGCATAAGACTGGTGCACAAACGATAGTTCAGGGAGGTCTAAAAACACATGAAGAGAAGTGTTATGATTATACAACATCAGCAATCACAGACATTCACATTAGACTGGATTAGATTTCTCAGACCACTGAGTTTGAGCAAATAACAGTATATAATTTGCTCTGGAATTTTTATGGAGGTTGTCTGAGAAAAACATAGACATGGCAGATTAGAATGATATTCTGCACTTATGACATTCTATGACATGAAATTCATCTAAATTCATCAAAATCTTATGGATGTGGTTGTTGTGGTTTGTGATCAAATGGGCACCAGCTGCTGCAGTAAATGTGGTGTATTCAAATAACTTTGTCATAGTCCTTTTATGTTTACGCCTTTTAAATGCCTCTTGCCTGCTGGGCACAGTTGCCCTGAAGCCACAGGGTTGGCGGTGCAACCGGGCTTGGGCCCGCCATCGCTGCTTGCAGCTATATTTTAATATTTAGACCGCTTCTATTATTGATTGCTATCAGGATGTGAAGAGAGTTTCAACCAGTATAACAACAATTTTTTATAAAAAAATTGGCTACTTTACCTTTAATCCAATTTAAAATGTCACTGCTAAAGGCATAAAAAGTCTTTGGTCGTTGTATCTTGCACTGTTTTTTTGAGCTTCCCATCGTGAGCATTGCAAATGTGCCTCTTCAAGTTAAAAAATACTTGAAAGATGTAAGACCTGTTGCATTCTGTTCCATTCTTTTGCTTTCAAGAACATGAAAAAGCCCCATAAGAAATGTTAATTGTTTTGGGCTTGCAGTTAAGGGGTCAATGACATAATATTTTTAGTAATTTTTTTGAAAATGTCATTCATAGACGCAATGACTTTCTGAATTTAAATTAAAAAATATCCTGATATCATGATGAAGCCTCAAAGGTTTTCTTTTCAAGTGTTTTAGCATAATCTTTTATTATTATTTCTTTTCGAATCAAAGTCACGTGCAACATGAAGAATCTTGCAGACAAAAAAACAAAACAGGAAATGATATCATAGAGAGAACCCCTGCAGACCCTCATGACTGTGCGTCAAGTTAAATAAGTCTCAAATCAGATTATTGGATCTTTATATGACAAGGCTCAGGTTTCAACATGTAATGCAGTGCAACATCCTAAGAAAGATTAGTTGACTATTAGTTAAATCAACTTAACTTTTGGAAATATGTAGTTATGCAATATGTAGAGATATACACATATCCTTAATCTGAACCAGAACTATTACATTTTGTCAACCAACACACATTAAATAATTCCCATCCCTAATGATGACTGTACCAATCCCTAGAGAAAAATAGTTTTGCGGCAGTGTGTTGTTAACTTGAGAGATTTTGATGCACAACAAATATACAGTACATTTCATTATGAACAACATACATTTACACATATAAATGTTTACACAGCACTTCCTTTTTATTTATGTTTAATGAGGTTTAACTACTTCCACCTGTTCTCATATCTGTATTTACTGCCTTTGTCCTGGAAGTCTTCAATGGTAAAGACGTGCTATATTGTTCAGCGTCAATTATGCAAACACTCAGAATTGAATTCCACCATGGTAATCAGTCACCTGATCAAATGTGCACTTCCACCCACAGCGCTGACATCCGTGAGTTTGTTTGAATTACTGTTAGTGTCTTTACTGCATTAGCACGATTGCAGGCACCTCTAGTATGGACATTTCTCTTCCTTTAGAGTTGGTGGCACTGTATCACAGTATCTGTTAGTCACAGTTACCATTTGGCTTTTCATGCATGCATATTAAATGCAATTTACAACTGAAAATAAAAGTTGCAGACAGTGCCGTCTTGAATACTCTATTGTCTAATAATGATTTCTTGTCAGTGTGTTGTGTTAATTCTGTTAATAGGTAACCTGTTGGTGTGGTAGCCATTCTTTTAGAGAATCGATTCTGTCGAAGTTGAGATTGTTGAGGCATGACAGTAGTCAGTGTCACTGGTCAACATCGTGCAACACTAGTAAACGGTTCTGCTTTCATGGTATTGACTCAACTTAGTTGACAATCTGTGTATGATCGATGTATGTACAGACCTGGGATGTTTCCCAAAAGCATTGTAAGCCTAAGTAGATCATAGAGAACATTGGTGCCAATGGTTTCTATAATCTACTTGGCTTTTGAAGCTTTTGGGAAGCGTAGCCCAGGATGGCTGATGACCCATATAATGTGTATGATAGCACATGAGATGTACGTAAAATTGCTGAAATTAAACACTTTTTCCACCTTACCATATGTACTCAAAATGTACTAAAATATTTGCACATCATCAATTGGCAAGATTTTGTAATTGGCATTTTTTTGGAATCTGGCAAAAACACATGCTTATCAACAGATGCTGGTCTCAAAATGTATCATCTTGGCCATTATATTAGCCTGTCTTTAGGCTAAACGGTGTGAAAAAGAATGTATTCACAAATTTTTCCTAAAAAAAACAATAGAATTATTAGTTTCCACATTCTCACTGTGTGGCAAATTGTGCACCGTGAACACCAAGGTCATGGGTTTCGGTAGTTTACATAAACAGAGGAAAAGCAGCACAGTGGAAAATTATTGACCTTGCTTCTCTATAAATGGTGCTAATGAAGCTTCAAACCGATTTTTGTAAAAAAAAAAATTTTTATACAGTTTCAGCCTTAAATTTTTGGTTGCTGAAATTTTTGTGCATCACTACTACAATGGCAGCATTTTAAAAGTAAATGCGACTTTTTATCTCACAATTCTGACTTTTTCTCACAATTGCGAGTTTACATCTCGCAATTTTGACTTCTTTTCTGAGAATTGCAAGATATAAACTCACAATTGCGAGTCACAGTTCTGACTTTTTTTCTTGCAATTGCATGATATAAACTCTCAATTCTGACGTATTTTCTAAGAATTGTGAGATATAAACTTGCAATGGCAAGTTAAAGTCCAATTCTGAGGAAAAACGTTTTTTCTCAGAATTGCGACTATATCACGCAATTATGACTTTATAACTCACAATTCTGACTTTATAACGCGCAGTTCTGACTTTATAACACACAATTCTGACTTTATAACTCACAATTGTGAGTTTATATCTCGCAATTCATGGGTTTCAGTAGTTTACATAAACAGTGGAAGATAATTGACCTAGCTTCTCAATAAATGCCGCTAATAAAACGTCAAACTGAAAATTCTTTTTTTTTTTTTTGCAGTTTTGCAGAAATGTTTGTGTATCCCTACTAAACTGCGATATATAAAGTCACAATTCTGACTTTTTTTTCTCACAATTCTGACTTTTTTCTTGCAATTGTGAGATATAAACTCGCAATTGCGACTTTATCAAGCAATTCTGACTTTATCTTTATAACTCACAATTCTGACTTTATTACTCGCAATTGTGAGTTTATATATCGCAATTCTGACTTTATAACTCGCATTTGCTACTTTATATCACACAGTTCTGACTTTATAACTCGCATTTGCTACTTTATATCACACAGTTCTGACTTTATAACTCGCTAGTGCAAGTTTATATCACGCAAGTCAGAAATGTGAGATAAAAAGTCGCAATTACCTTTTTATTTTTTAATTTAGTGGTGGAAACAAGCTTCCATACATTGGTTGTGATTCATGTAGCACTTTTTTGAATTGCTGAGATGTCTTTGGAGGCGGGGTTTTAGAGAGAGGGCGTGTCATTGAAATGAGCAAAATGGTGGAAATCAGCAAACTGGCTTACANTTTTGCAGTTTTGCAGAAATGTTTGTGTATCCCTACTAAACTGCGATATATAAAGTCACAATTCTGACTTTTTTTTTCTCACAATTCTGACTTTTTTCTTGCAATTGTGAGATATAAACTCGCAATTGCGACTTTATCAAGCAATTCTGACTTTATCTTTATAACTCACAATTCTGACTTTATTACTCGCAATTGTGAGTTTATATATCGCAATTCTGACTTTATAACTCGCATTTGCTACTTTATATCACACAGTTCTGACTTTATAACTCGCTAGTGCAAGTTTATATCACGCAAGTCAGAAATGTGAGATAAAAAGTCGCAATTACCTTTTTATTTTTTAATTTAGTGGTGGAAACAAGCTTCCATACATTGGTTGTGATTCATGTAGCACTTTTTTGAATTGCTGAGATGTCTTTGGAGGCGGGGTTTTAGAGAGAGGGCGTGTCATTGAAATGAGCAAAATGGTGGAAATCAGCAAACTGGCTTACAGCAAAACCAATAATAAATTTGAATAGGCATTTGATGCTTTTGTGTGTGATGTATTTGTTAATATTAACACCGCTGTGCCAGGCTTTGGCTGTGCTATCTGTGGCCGCAGTGTGTTGTTTTGAGTCAAGCCAAGGACCTCGGGGGTAGGATGAAGGTCAGGCAGTGTGGTTGAATGAGCCGCCCCAGCAGAGCAGATCCTTTTCTCTCCTCGCGCTCCTCCCATGAAAATATCAGCATCATGTTAAGCGCTGTCACCCAGCCTCTGTGCTCCTACACAAGGGACGCTTTGTACTTTTCTCCAGGGTGTGTGTGTGTGTGTGTGTGTGAGGAGTTTTTGGGGACAGGAGGAGGTTGTGGGTGTGTATAAAAGGAGGGAGAATGAGGTCTTGACCTTAGGGTCACTGTACGACCATAGCGCACTGTGAAACTATTTACTTCTACTGTACAAAGTAGTGGGAGAGAATGGGAACAGGAGGTCATTTCATTATAAACAATCAGGAAGACAAAGCAGAATGCTTGGCCTCATTAATGCAGGAAGGAACGCTTGCTTAGAACACATTTCCATCCTTTAATTAAAGGACTGTTTTGCCGGTTAGCAGATCTCTGTGAGGATTCCTTTGCATAGTGGAAGACTGTATATCTAGCTGGATTATTTGCGTTAGTCCCCAATGTTTGCAGTACGCCTGTACTTTTTATTGTATGCCTTAACATTTGATTAAGTCAACACAAATTAAAATGACTCTCTTCCTTTTCTTTAGAGATAAACTATGTATATCGTGCCAAGTTGGCCTTAGGATATTAGTGTTGAGACATTAAGCAGAGACCTCAGTTATTAAACTGTGGTTGTTAAGAGAGAATCATGGAGTGTTAAAAGAATATTCTTGGTTCAGCTCAATTGAAAATAATTTAAACTCGTCCCTGCATTTCTAAAACCAAAACGTGTTGTCAGTCAAGAAATTACAATAGAAGTCTATGGGGTGATAATAATGGAATGAGTCATTTCTGTACACAAACTCTTTTGTTTGTTTTTCTGAGTCAAATTATTTTCTGTGCTAGACGATACAGCTTAAATTTGATTTTACTCACTATATTCCTTCAAGGTTTTGATATTCATCGTCCTTGTCAAAGTCGCTGTTGGTTATGTTTTTTTTAAGCCATCAAGATTCTGATTAGTTGTCTGCGTAATGTTTAGACTCAGGACAAACACATGAAAATACAAGATGAACTTTGGTAGGGAGATTAGATGAGGAGTCTCTCTTATCCTTTTTAAAGGCATAGTCAAAACTCTGTCATCATTTATTCACCTTCATGTCGTTTCAAACCTGTATGACGTTCCGTGGAACACAAATGGAGATATTTTATTGAATGTCCAGGATGCTCTTTTCCATTTAACACAAATATAGCTGTCAAGCTTTAAAAAAGCACAAAAAGCAGTCCATAAAATTGTAGTCAATCTTCCAAGCCTTCCTAGTTTTCCAAAGCGATACAATGGTTTTGTGTGACGAACAACCCAAAGTTGTTATTCTGTGATGTAGCTCCCAAATCACCAGTATTCAAACCTGGTGCTTCGTGATCGATCATGAGACACGCAAGAGCCAATGATATGTTCTGACAGTCTTCAAGCATGAATGCGATTTGAACGCTATAGCGGAGTGGATTTTCATCAAATAACGACTTGTGCCTGATACCTCAACACAGTATCTGTTTTAGCAAATCGGTGGCAAATTGGTGCAAGTTCGCACAGTGTCATTTGTGTGTTTTTGTATGACCTGCTCATGCCCCACTGAGGATTATGTGAGGTTTATTGAGGATTATGTGAGGTTAAGTGATGCACGTAAATTATTAGTTTTTTTATTAATTTTAATTGCAAATTGTATATTTTCCTACAAACCGCATCCTACAAATTCATATAAAATTGCAATTTTGTGAAACACTTGTGTTTTCGTCCAAGACCGGCTTGGATATTTAGCTGATTTATATTTATATTTGGATATTAGGATGAATAAAGAGGTTCTTCTTCACCCTGTTAAACCTGACATATACATTTTTTTTTTTTTTTTTAGTTTATGAAACATTTAGACACAAAAAATAGAATGTGTTTTACTCAAAAGAAATGTGTTTTATGTTATGTATTATATTTGATATGATTCATATGATTTAGAGAAAATAGACGAGAGAATATGAAGCTCATACTCAAAGAACGAAATGCACCTAAATTTATTCAGAGGCCCAAACTGAGAAAAATACGCAATTTGTTGTAGTTGTTTTTTATTTGGCCAAAAAGTTTCTATTACAGTATAGCAGAATACTTTCATAAAATGCATATGATTATCATTTCTCTCTGTATCTTCCAATAATATGTCTTAGTAAGATGATATTTAATGCTTAGTTTTATGATCGAAGCTCTTTAGTTTTTTATTATGTGGGAAAAACCTGTAATGCAATGCAATACAATGATGATAGAGAGATGAACAAATAAACGTTCCTCAAAAGCCTGATGGATCATATTTGATACACACATTTTAACGTGATTTGTATAATGTATAATAAATTAAACCTAAGTTTCTTCAGTCCAGTAAGTGTTCATCTTGATATAATAACAATATAAAAGTTATTCTTACATTTACTTCATAAAAACCAGTAAAGATTTACCAGCGAAAAGACACGTGTGTCACAAACTGAAGGGGGATGTTTTACAATTATACTAAAAGGCCTTTTACTTGCTAAAAATGAACTGTTAAATGAATGAACTATAAAAGGGGTCCTTGATTATGATTTCACTTTTTTAACTTTAGTTAGTGTGTAATGTTGCTGTTTGAGCATAAACAACATCTGCAAAGTTACAACACTCAAAGTTCAGTGCAAAGGGAGATATTTTCTTTTACAGAAATCGCTTTTTAAGGACTACAACAAATGGCAAATTACATAAACCCCGCCCCCGAGAACACACAACAAAGGGGGCGAGGCCATGTTGGGCTGCTTTAGAGAAGAGGAAGAGTTGTTGTAGTAGAGTGTTGTTGTCATGCTGTCATTTTACACCGGACTGCTTCACAAACGAGGGTCAATTCAACGCTGGATTTGCACAAAAGATTAACATGACGGCACATGCTAGTCGATGAGTTGAATCAACTCCACAGCAACTACATAAATGTATCCACTAACCGTTCAGAAACGTCCAGTTTCATTCTTCCTGAGTCTCTCCATCAGTGTCGACTCCGGTTTGAACAATGTAAGGCTGAACACCGTTACTGACAATCCTCATTTTGTCTGCGTGAGATTCTCCAGCTTTGTTGTTGTTGAGCAACTGAAGCGCGAGCTGTTAAATCTCCGCCCTCTTCTGGAAAGCGGCCGGGAGCAGCAGCTCATTTGCATTTAAAGGGACACACACAAAAAAGCGTGTTTTTGCTCACACCCAAATAGGGGCAAATTTGACAAGCTATATTAGATGATCACATTCTGGGGACACCAGAGACTTATATTACATCTTGTAAAAGGGGCATTATAGGTCCCCTTTAATCAGATGACAGCAGGCATGTAGAGGATTGTGTACAGCAGTTTTTTTAGCAAAGTTTTGATCATGTTTATAATTTAGAGCCCTTAGAAACTCATAAATTACATGTGATAGTAGGCTTTTATAGGGTTAATTAAAATGAACAAAAATTAGTTTTTGACATGAAATTTGTATTTGTAAAATTGACAATACAACAATCTTTCCAACTATATATAAAATAGTAAAATAAAATAATAAAATACAGTGAAAATCAATCAAAATAAATCGATCAAAATTACTTGTGTATGATAAATCCTGATGCTATTTAGGAAAAAAAATTCCTACTTAGGTCTCAAAAAATACTTTAAAAACCTGTATATTGTTTTTCCTTTTTTTTTTTTTTTTTACCAGAATGGCCACAAGGAAGTATTAAAATAGACAATGATAAATTCCCAATAAAAATCTGTCATGTACATCTGAAACCACCACCTTTGTTTTTTCATAAATCTTTTCAATGTGACCTTTGTTGTCAGACAATTTTTTAGGAAGAACGAGCACTGATGACACATGCACTTATCTCTAATAGGCTGAGTGTAGATTTCTCAGAAAGCTGCAGTGTTATACAGGCCAATTTATCCTGCAGTGTGGACACTGCATCCAGGCATTTCCCCTTTCCTCTGTGACTCATTAAACCAGCACACCATCCCTGCTGGTTCTGCTGCTGGAGCATTTGTGTGTTTCTGCCTTCAATAATCTGTGTGATCTGAGACTTACCGTTTTTTTCAGCCATCCCAGCGGTTAAAACTGACCACAAGAATTACAACTGGGTGTTGTTAATACTGCACCATAGATAGGTCCTATTTATAGAACAATTCATACAGTCGTAAATCTATTTTTAAGCTGTGCACGTGCATGCACGCTCTCTTTCTCTCTCCTACAGATTAATTGTAGTACATTGATGTGGAAGGGGTGTTTGTATTCTGGGCTGATGACTCAGAAATCTAGTTTCAAGTCTTATATTAGCATGTATGTTTCCTACAAGCAGGCATGATTTTCATGGCTTGTTTTCTCCTTAGTTCTATCTATGCATATGTGTTTATTTGCATGCATTTGTGTTCATGCCAGAAACACAATGCTTTATAGGGTGTGTGTGATCTTGAGTACATTAGCCTTATTGTTTAAT